>SJYA01001303.1:36359-58363 GCA_006410615.1 Neotragus moschatus | reverse complement strand
ATATAGTAAAGTTGCAGGATATAAAATCAACACACAGAAATCCCTTGCATTCCTATACACTAATAATGCATGATCTTTTTTAATTAAAAATATTTATTGAACTATAGTTGATTTACAACATTGTGTTAGTTTCTGCTATGCAGCAAAGTGATTTTGTTGTACATATATTGTTTCCTTTTCATGGTTTACTATAGGATATTGAATATAACTCCCTATGTTATACAGTAGGACCTTGCTATTTATCTATTTTATATATAGTAGTGTGTATCTGGAGAAGGCAATGGCACCCGACTCCAGTACTCTTGCCTGGAAAATCCCATGGATGGAGGAGCCTGGTAGGCTGCAGTCCATGGGGTCGCAAAGAGTCAGACACGACTGAGCAACTTCTCTTTCACTTTTCACTTGCATGCATTGGAGAAGGAAATGGCAACCCACTCCAGTGTTCTTGCCTGGAGAATCCCAGGGACGGGGGAGCCTGGTGGGCTGCCATCTATGGGGTCACACAGAGTCGGACACGACTGAAGCGACTTAGCAGCAGCAGCATACTATAAATATATAATTATATATAGACACTATAAGAAGAAAAGCTAACCTGTAAAGTGCTGTCTATGATTATTTTTAGTGGTAAGTCCAGGTGCTGGTTTAAGTAGCTATATTCAATAATTTATTATTAGGATTAAACCTATAAACACATTTCAACATTTGCTTGAAATAAAGTCAGATATGCTGTTTATCAGGATCCATTAACTCAGGCTCTACACTTTATCAATTTTCCAGAAATTGTAATAAATTTGTATTGACCCAATTCAAATTTGCTATAGAATGTTTGAGGACCAAAGACATAGTATTATTAGGTTGGTACAAAAGTAATTGCAGTTTCAGACCATGAATTTTAATTATTATAATTAGGCTCAAACACATCTTTGTTGATCAGAACAGGAACCATTATAATCAACACGTTTTTGCCACTGAGAAATAAGTTTGTTTATTTCTGTAATGTAAAACTCTGTGCTTTGGGATTTGACACCCTCTTGGAAGGGATTTTCTGAATCCTGTGGGTTGTGGAAGCATTTTCCACGCAAAAAGTTGTCAAGTTACTTGAAGTAGTGTTAGCTGATTGGTGAGAGGTTAGGAGAATACGGCAGATGAGGCAAAAGTTCATGGCCCAACTCGCTCAACTTTTGAAGCACTGGTTGCACAACACGTGGTCAAGCATCGTCATAGAGAACTGGGCCCTTTCTGTTGACCAGTGCTGACTGTAGGCACTGCGATTTTTTTGTGCATCTCATCAATTTGCTGAGCATACTTCTCAGATGTAATAGCTTCACCGGGATTCAGAAAGCTGTAGCGGATCAGTCCTGCTGCAGACCACCAAACAGGGAGCACAACCTTTTTTTGGTGGAGAGTACATGCTCTCTCTGTTGTCTCTTCTCAAAAGGACACTAATTCTGTCAAATCAGTTCCCTACCCTGAAGACTTAATTTAACTTCTAATTACTTCTTTATTCTAAATATAGCCGAGTTGGGGGTTGGGGCTTCAACATAGGAATTTGAGAGAGATACAAAGATTTAGTCCTTAACAGGTAGCTATTTATTAATAAATACTTTCATTTAACTTATTTTCCAGGTTAAGTAGTCCTCTTCATTCCCTTTTAAATAGCATATATACTTAAACGGCCGGACAAATGCTCGTGACTAGAAGGCCACTCACCAGTATGCCCCCAAATCATATTCCCACATTTTGAATGGTCAATTGTGTTGACTCCAAACCTGTTCATGCCCCACTAAACTTGTAATTGTATAATTTAATGTCATACAAACTGGTGACTCAGTGGTAAAGAATCTGCAGGAGACACAGGTAGTACAGATTCAATCCCTGGGCTGGGAAGATCCCCTGGAGGAGGGCATGGCAACTCCCTCCAGTGTTCTTGCCTAGAGAATTCCTTGGACAGAGAAGCCTGGTGGGCTACAGGCCATAGGGTTGCAAAGAGTTGGACACAACTGAAGCGACTTAGCATGCACAGCAAGGCAAATTGATAGATATGAACAAAAAGAAAAAGAGTCATTGTTTCTATGCAAACTAAATTGGCAGTTCTTGGAAAGATCCTTTCCATAAGTGTAATAATAGTCGACAAGACCACCGTAAGATATCGCATGCATGCATGTTCCGTCTCTTCATCTGTGTTCAACTCTTTGAACACCGTGGACTGTAGCCCTCCAAGCTCCTCTGTTCATGGCATTGTCCAGGCAAGAATTGTGAAGTAGGTTGCCATGCCCTTCTTCAGGGGGCCTTCCCCACCCAGGGATTGAACCCAGATCTCCTTTCTTCTGCTTTGCAGGCGGATTCTTCACCACTGAGCCACCAGAAAAGCCCCCTGTAAGAGATTAGCAAACAGTAAGTGAAAATCTAGGATCTGCACCAAGATTGTTTCATAAATGTCTTTAGTTCTCCTTCCACTTTAAAGAAACTGAAACTGGATATCATAGCAAATGTGTTACATGTATTTTTTATGGAAAGATCTGGTTGTGCATCTCCCAAGTCAGCAAATTCAAAGCATGGACATTATTAAGCATGTTCACATCATGTTCATTTCACTGTAAAATGTTAATGCATGCTTTTGAAAAAATATTTTTAACTGCCTTTATTGACTATCTGCTTTTCCCAATCATGTCAAAAGAAAGCATTCTATTGCTGACCAGGGCTACATTGGGGTCATAATCAGTACCCCATTGATTGACACAAAGTCTAAGCCGCAGATAAAACTCCAGTCTTCAACATTGTCTCTCTTGTTTGCTTAACTCAGCAGCCAGCCACCCATATCTACAGAGGAGCTTTGTGTAAGCACCAATTATCAAAAGGCTGTGCTTTCATCCACGCCATTAATTTTTGAAGTCAGAGGACAATGTGAGTGCATTGGCAAACACTACTACACAGACTCTTGGGACATATAACCCTAGGAAAGGTCATCTCCTCGAGGACTGAACAGACCTTCAATTCTTAACCTAGCCACCTGCAGTGTGTATTGATTATAGTATGGGTGGGGCTTCCCTGATGGCTCAGATGATCAACAATCTGCCTGTGATGCCAAAGACCTGGGTTCGATTCCTGGGTGAGGAATATCCGCCAGAGAAGGAAATGGCAACCCACTCCAGTATTCTTACTTGGAAAATCCCATGGACAAAGGACCCTGGGCGGCTATAGTCCATGGGGTCACAAAGAGTCAGACACGACTGAGTGACTAATGTTTTTCACTTTCATGTGGGAGCTGGTTCCTTGACCTGGGACCAACCAGCACCCACTGTGTTGAAAATGTGGAGACTTAACCACTGGACCACCAAGGGATTCCCCACATCTTTCATTAGATTCTGCCCTTTGTCCTGACTGTACTGCAGTGGAAGAAATAGCAATTAATTCATGTTTTCATTTTCAAATATCAGAACACAGCCCCCAAAAGGAGCCCACTTATTTACTCACTTATTTTGAGTAAATAAGCCCACTTATTTATACAGAAGATTTTCCTCTGCTTCTACCAGATCCGATCTTACTTCATCTCCTCCACCAGGCACACGTATTCAGAAAGTTCTCAGTGCAGTCAGGTTTGCCAGACCCTGCTTGTGACCCTCCATTTGTCTGTTGCCTGCTGCCCTATGTTTGGAGACTACGTTAAACAGCTGTTGGCAACTGCATCTCCTCCAACGTTCCCCTTCCTGCTTAACCCAAACAGGGCAGAGGTTGCGACAAGGAGGGGAGAGGTAGTTCAGCTGCAAATCTCACCGCCCCCACTGCTGTCTAGTATGACTTTGCTGACTGCAGTGTTTCCAGACTCTTTTGTATTACCAGCATCACAATGACAAACTCACTCAATTGACTAAAATGACTCTTTGAACTCTAACCAGAATGGACATGTTATATGTAACAAGGAGTGCTATGAATTATGTTCATTAAGGTTACTCTCTGTGACCGGTTCCACGGGATTGTCTAAATGAAAATGACTTGGGCTTAGAACAGCCATAATTAGGAGGGAAAAGCTGTGCTGAGAACTTTCTAAATTGGTGTAAAAAACAGTGGTAGAATAAAAGACTCAAAGAGCTGGGAGGAACATTGGAATTCGTCTAGTCTAAACGCTCATTTCGGAGAAGGCAATGGCACCCCACTCCTGCCTAGAAAATCCCACGGACGGAAGAGCCTGGAAGGCTGCAGTCCATCGGGTCGCTGAGGGTCGGACACGACTGAGCGACTTCACTTTCACTCTTCACTTTCATGCATTGGAGAAGGAAATGGCAACCCACTCCAGTATTCTTGCCTGGAGAATCCCAGGGACAGGGGAGCCTGGTGGGCTGCTGTCTATGGGGTCACACAGAGTCGGACACGACTGAAGTGACTTAGCAGTAGCAGCAGCAAATGCACATTTTACGGATTAAGTAATAGCCAACATGTTTCTCGTCAGGAATGTCATTGGCGTTTGGGCGGGGACAATACTTTTGCTCTGAGGGACCATCCCACATGTTGTAGGATGTTTGGCATCCCTGGTACCTGCTCACTGAATGCCAGGAGGTGCCAGTCATTATGACAACCACTATCCCCACACCAGCTTCCCAGTGGGTGCTCCCCAAGGGAGTGGTACCCTCTCTGTTGAAAACCTTTGAGCCCCATGGGTCAGAGACAACCAGGAAACCCATGCTAACACAACTGACTCATTAACACTCCCTCTGAAACTTTAACGTGTGCAGAAATCAATGAGGGATCTTATTTAAAATGCAGATTCTGACTAGGGCGGTCTAACCAGCTTATAGGTGATGCCAAGACTGTTAGTTTGCAGACTCCGCTTTGAGAAACAAAAGAGTCCAGGGATCTAAATGACAGGATGTGTGAAGTCTCTAGATGTCCTTACCAGGTCCTTAACCACCCAGAGCTGTGGCTGTGGAATTTTGCAAATGGTACCTGCCCTCTGTACAAACTTCTCAGGAGATCGGCTCTAGCTTTGTCTTGGGAACTCTGCCTTCTCCTAGGTGATCTGATGGCAGTCTCTGCCTTTAGCGGGCGTAAGGTAATTATTTTATTTGTTTCCAGAGCCTGACTTTATGAAAGGTCCCCTCTTGGAGTCTCATTTCTTCACCTGTCCAGCTGCAGCTCCAGGAAACCCAACTGAAACCAAAACCAAGGTACCTGCTTCCTGAAAGAGAGCTGGTGCAGGCAGGTAGGTTCTGGGAGAGCCAATAGCTGTCATTTGTCTCAGTGACAGAGCTGAGTAGACACTGTGTTTCCTGCTTCCTGCTCAGAGATCCTCTCCAGGGACCCATGTTCTCATCCCTTCTAGACCTTCCATCAAGTGAAACTCTGTGTCACTCAGTACATCTGTTTAACTCACCAGGAAACTGCCACCCACTCTGCTTTTGCAAGAAGTCCATAGGGACCAGCTTCCTGGTTGAAGTGCAACACTGAGAATCTTGCAACGTAGAACAAATGGCCTAATGAGAAGTAAGTCCCCACAGGCACTGTTGATGGTTCCCCACCCCCATTCCTGGCATTTAGAAGCAGTTGCTTGGAAATTTTTGGGTTAGGTTCATCTCCACTGGTGATAAAAACAATTGAGATATGAAGAAGTTCAATCACTATTCACAGAATATCATCTCTATATCCTCCATGACCTTTTCTGGTTCCTTCTGTTCCTTTTCAGCCAAAGAAGCAAGCCAGAAGGCCATCCATGTGGGTGGATAGACATTTTATGGGGAGCCCCTGGTGGCTCAGGCAATAAAGAGTCTGCCTGCATTATGGGAGACCTGGATTTGATCCCTGGGTCGGGAAGATCCCCTGGAGAAGGAAATGGCAACCCACTCTAGTATTCTTGCCTGGAAAATCCCATGGACAGAGGAGCCTAGCAGGCTACAGTCCATGGGGTAGCAAAGAGTTGGACATGACTGAACGACCTCACTCTTTCTCTTTTCAATGTTCTATGAAACTTTATAATGTCTGTCTTAACCTGGGTTCCCCTGAAACCAGAGGCTGAGACAAATGTTTGCGTGATGGCAGATTATTTGAGAACGGAGATTCCACAAAGCAGCATGGCAGACAGAGGAAGTCAAACCAAGAGGGAGGGGAAGAAAAATAAGGATAATTGTCAGGTTGGTCCCTTGACAGGTGATGGTGCTGGATTCTTCCCAGATCCTATGAAATGACCTGAGAACTGACTAGAGCAGCAGTCCCCAGCCTTTTTGGTACCAAGGATCAGTTTCGTGGAAGACAGTATTTCCACAGATGTGAGTGAAGGGGTAGTTTGGGGATGATTCAAGTGCATTGCATTTATTATGCACTTTCAGTTCAGTTCAGTTCACTCACTCTGTCGTGTCTGACTCTTTGCAACCCTATGAATCGCAGCACGCCAGGCCTCCCTGTCCATCACCAGCTCCCAGAGTTCACTCAGACNTAGCAGGCTACAGTCCATGGGGTAGCAAAGAGTTGGACATGACTGAACGACCTCACTCTTTCTCTTTTCAATGTTCTATGAAACTTTATAATGTCTGTCTTAACCTGGGTTCCCCTGAAACCAGAGGCTGAGACAAATGTTTGCGTGATGGCAGATTATTTGAGAACGGAGATTCCACAAAGCAGCATGGCAGACAGAGGAAGTCAAACCAAGAGGGAGGGGAAGAAAAATAAGGATAATTGTCAGGTTGGTCCCTTGACAGGTGATGGTGCTGGATTCTTCCCAGATCCTATGAAATGACCTGAGAACTGACTAGAGCAGCAGTCCCCAGCCTTTTTGGTACCAAGGATCAGTTTCGTGGAAGACAGTATTTCCACAGATGTGAGTGAAGGGGTAGTTTGGGGATGATTCAAGTGCATTGCATTTATTATGCACTTTCAGTTCAGTTCAGTTCACTCACTCTGTCGTGTCTGACTCTTTGCAACCCTATGAATCGCAGCACGCCAGGCCTCCCTGTCCATCACCAGCTCCCAGAGTTCACTCAGACTCATACCCATCAAGTCGGTGATGCCATCCAGCCATCTCATCCACTGTCATCCCCTTCTCCTCCTGCCCCCAATCTCTCCCAGCATCAGAGTCTTTTCCAATGNAATTGATGTTTTTCTGGAACTCTCTTGCTTTTTCCATGATCCAGTGGATGTTGGCAATTTAATCTCTGGTTCCTCTGCCTTTTCTAAAGCCAGCTTGAACATCTGGAAGTTCACAGTTCATGTATTGCTGAAGCCTGGCTTGGAGAATTTTAAGCATTACTTTACTAGCTGTTTGGGTTATATTACAGTAATTGGGTTTCCCTGGTAGCTCAGTGGCAAAGAATCCACCTGCAATGCAGGAGACTCAGGTTCGATCCCTGGGTCATAAAGACCCCCTGGAAAAAGCAATGGCAACCTACTCCAGTAGCCTTGCCTGGAGAATCCCATGGACAGAGGAGCCTGACGGGCTACAGTCCATCGGGTCACAAAAGAGTCAGATGTGATTTCGTGACTAAACATCAATTTTTTAAGGTATTTTTGTGTTATTTAATTAATGTATGTATTTCTGGCTGCACTGTTTTCAATGTTGTGCACAGGCTCTCTTTAGTTTGGGTGCCTGGATTTCTCATTGATTGCAGTGGCTTCTTTTGTGCACAGGCTTCAGGTGCATGGGCTTGTCATTGCAGCATGCAGCCTCAGCTGTTGCAACTTTGGGACTTAGCTGCTCTGTGGCATGTGGGGTCTTCCCAGACCAGGGATTGAGCCCGTGTCCCCTGCATCGGTAGGCAGATTCTCAACCATTGGCCCACCCGAAAGTCCTAAATCACAGTAACTTTTTATAAAATGTTCTAACTTATTTCTTTACTCACATATTATCTATCTCCCACCATGAAAATGTGAGCCCCCTAGTCCTCACTTTGGCAGCACATATACTAAATTTCGAACAATGCAGAGAAGATTAGTGTGGCCTCTGAGCAAAGGTGATATACAAATTCATGAAGTGTTTCATATTTTTGGAGACATGGGTGGACCTAGAGACTGTCATACAGAGTGAAGTACAGCAGAAAGAGAAAAACAAATATGGTATATTAAAATGTCTATGTGGAATCTGGAAACATGGTATAGACAACCTTATTTGCAAAGCAGAAATAGAGACACAGACATAGAGAACAAATATAAGGACACCGAGGGAGTGAGAGGTGAGATGAGTTGAGAGATTGGGACTGTATACTATTGGTACATATGTACAATGTAATAGTACATATGTATACTACTTGTACAATGTATAAAATAGTTAACTAATGAGAACCTACTGTTTAACACAGGAAACTCTACTCAGTGCTCTGTAGTGACCTAAATGGGAAGGAACTCCCAAAAGGAGAGGATATATGTATATGTATGACTGATTGACTTTGCTGTACAGTAGAAATTAATACAACATTGTAAAGCAAATATACTCCAATAAAAATTAATTTTATTTATTTTTAATTTTACTTTATTTTACTTGACAGTACTGTATTGGTTTTGCCATACATCTACATGAATCCTCCACGGTACTTTATTTTACTTGACAGTACTGTATTGGTTTTGCCATACATCAACATGAATCCACCATGGGTGTACACGTATTCCCAATCCTGAACTCCCCTCTCTCGTCCCTCCCCATACCATCTCTCTGGGTCATCCCAATGTACCAGCCCCAAGCATCCTGTATCCTGAAAAAAATGTGAGCCCCTTAAAGGCAGAGATCTGTTTGGCTTGTTCACTACTGTATCCTCAGAGACTAGAATAGTGCCTAGAACATGGTGGGCAAGCAATGTTTTGTTGAATGCTTTGGCATTTCCTTAGAGCACAAAACGTATCTCAAGGTAAAATACCTAGGTGAGGGCAGAGTCTATTTGCTCCTTACAATAAAAGATGCAACCCAAAGACACAGATAGTAGAAGTTTCATCATTTGCTTTCTGAATAAACTCCTTTCTCAGCATCATAGTCCACCACTACAGATTAAATTTCTGTCTCTCAGAATTTAGTGATAATAGACATCNTTAGAGCACAAAACGTATCTCAAGGTAAAATACCTAGGTGAGGGCAGAGTCTATTTGCTCCTTACAATAAAAGATGCAACCCAAAGACACAGATAGTAGAAGTTTCATCATTTGCTTTCTGAATAAACTCCTTTCTCAGCATCATAGTCCACCACTACAGATTAAATTTCTGTCTCTCAGAATTTAGTGATAATAGACATCTCAAGTTCGAGTCTGATTCTTGCTTTTCAGAAAAAGCATAAGTCTGGAAAATTAAATATTAAAAATTAAACAATTTCATTTTATTCTTTATGGACTCTTCTTGACTAGGCCTCAGACTTTGCCCCTAACAACTGTACTTTTTAGCACAAATGGTTTTATCCATACTTCACTAAGAGACTTGAACAAACACAATTCAAAAGCATCAATTCTTTGGCGCTCAGCTTTCTTTATAGTCCAACTCTCATATACTTCATGTGAGATTTATAGTCCAACTCTCACATACTTCCATTTATAGTCCAACTCTCACATACTTCAGTTCACAACTGAACTGAACATAACATTGAAAAGCAAATATACATCAATTTTAAAATAAATTTAAAAAATTTATTTTTTAATCCATACTTCAATGAAAGACTTGAACAAACAATTTAAAAGCATCAATTCTTCGGCGCTCAGGTTTGTTTATAGTCCAACTCTTACATCCATACATGACTACTGGACTAATGTTAGTTTCTGCTATACAATCAGCTATATGTATACATATATCCACTATGGATAAATTTATACAACCATATGGAGATACAACCACTATGGAGAACAGTATGGAAGTTCCTTAAAAAGCTAAAAATAGAACTACTGTATGACTTAGCAATTCGACTAGTGGGGCTATACCCAGAGAAAAGCAAAATTCAAAAAGACACAGGTACCCCGATATTCATTGTAGCACTATTTACAATAGCCAGGAAATGGGAGCAACCTAAATGTCTATCAACATATGAATGAATAAAGAAAATCTGGTACATATATACAGTACAGTATTACTCAGCCATGAAAAGGAACAAAATGGGTCATCTGTAGAGACATGGATGTATCTAGAGGTCGTCATATAGAGTGAAGTAAGTCAGAAAGAGAAAAACAAATATCATATATTAAGGCATATATGTGGAATCTAGAAAAATGGTACAGATGATCATTTTTCAGGGCAAGAATAGAGACGCAGACATCCAGCATTTAAAAAGCCTCCTGCCTTTTGTTTTGCCAAGTTTAGTTCAGTTCTACAGTGAAATCTGTTTCCCCTACTGCAGTAGCTTAAGTAAAACCTGTCTTGCTACTTTTAATCAGAGTCTGGTGAATAATTTATTTTTAACATCATGAACTGGCCCTTTAATCTGTGTGGCATATCAGACTCTGTATTAGTGTGGATGAATTCTTACAGATTGTTTCCAATCTCAGCAGCATTTCAGGCTCCTGAAGGTGATGCTATTCCTCAGGAATGGTTATTAACACAGTCTTCACTGGGATGGGAGCTGGATTTAGGGGAGAAACTAGTGATGAATCTCCATCCAAAAAAGGGAAAATGATTGAGCTACGCCCTAAAGTAATGCCCAGGCACCTGTCTCCAACTTTCTTTTTAAAGTCTAAACTCGAGTCACTCTGAAAGCCTTGCATTATGTCACTTGGGTCTTGAAGTTTTGAGTAATTGTAGAGACTCTGAGTTCTGCAAAATAGTGGATATGTGGTCTAGGGCTCAGGAGAGAGATCTGGGCTTGGATACACAGAGTCGAAGCAATAAATTTTCAGATATAAATCAAGTAGGTAAGACTACTCAGCAAGAATGAGTTGACTAAAGGACTTCCCTCATTGCCCAGTGGTTAAGATTCCTCCTTCCAATGCAGGCGGCACAGGTTTGATCCCTGGTTGGAAATCTAACAGCCCACATGCTGCAGGGCATGGCAGTTTTTTTTTTTTTTTAAAGACTGAATTGGCTGAGAGGAGGCTGAATTGGCCAAAGATGATACTCCTAGGAAATATGAATCCTTTCAGAAAAGGTGAAGGAGTGTGTGTTTCCCAACTTTAAACATATAGGAACACATAGAAAATAGAATTTGTATGGAACATTGCATGCTGCAGGTAAGCTGTGAGAGATTTAGGGGTGTCTATATGGACATGGTAAAATTTTTCATTACTTATGTATTGGTTTTCCTAGAGCTTCTATAACAAGGTACCACAAACTGTGGCTTAAAAGAACAGAAATTTATTGTCTCACAATTCTGGAGGCTATAAGTCCAAAATCAACGGTGTCAGCAAAGCCATGGTACTTTTGAAATCTATGAAGGAAATCTTTCCTTGTCTCTGGTGGTTTGCCAGCAATCTTTGGCTCTTGGGTTTGTTGCTGTTTTTTTTTTTTTTTCTTTTTTGTCTTGAAACTGCATAACTTGGATATCTGATGATATTCTTCCTGTGTATCTCTCTGTTTTCATATGCCCATTGTTTTTTTTAAGGTACCATGTACCTTGTGCTCTATGCTGAGTCGTGTCTACCTCTTTGGAACCACATGAACTATAGCCTGCCAGGCTCTCTGTCCATGGGATTTTTTAGACAGGAATACTGGAGTGGGTTGCCATTTCCTCATCCAGGATATTTTCCCAAACCAGTGACTGAACCCGCTTCTCCTGTATCTCCAGCATTGCAGATGGATTCTTTACATACTGAGCCACCAGGGAAGCTTTGTTTTGTAAGNCACATGAACTATAGCCTGCCAGGCTCTCTGTCCATGGGATTTTTTAGACAGGAATACTGGAGTGGGTTGCCATTTCCTCATCCAGGATATTTTCCCAAACCAGTGACTGAACCCGCTTCTCCTGTATCTCCAGCATTGCAGATGGATTCTTTACATACTGAGCCACCAGGGAAGCTTTGTTTTGTAAGAACACCAGTCATATTCAATTAGGGCTTCAACCTGCTCCAGTAAGACCTCATCTTTTTTTTTTTTTTTTTAAGACCTCATCTTAACTAATTATATCTGCAATGGTTCTTTTTCCAAATGATGTTATATTCTGAGGAACTGGTGGTTATCACTTCAACATATGTTTTTATGGGGAAAACACAATTCAATCCATAATAACATCTTTTTATAGCACAACTATAATAAAATAAAAGTAGTAGGAATGCTAAATGTTGAATTTATAAAATATTTAAGCTCACTTTTTAATATCAAATTTTGTTTGAAATGGATTTCTTTCTAATTATATGTGATCTCTTCCATTTCCTTTTTCCTCTTGCAAATCCCTTTGAATGAAGCCATGGGCAGCAGAATGTACAGCATGGTTTAGACACACAGCATAGCAGGGCCCGGATGATGAGATAATTTTCCCCACATTTTGGGGAAAAAATGATGTGCATCTCTTGATGAGCACTGTGTTAAAAATATAAACTCACAACATTCTCCAGGAGCTAGAGCCCAAGAGACACCACTGGCGAGCCATCATCCATCGGAGACAGCCTCTAGGGAGAGGTAGGGAATTTCTCCAAGGCCAGGAGGGGCTGCAGCAGCTCACACCTTTGCTGGAAACTTCAGGGAGTGAGGAGCAGCAACGAAGGAACAGAGCGGATGGCGGCAGCGTTTGGCAGGTCTTCAGCATCTCCGTCACAAATATCCAGTAGGATCCAGTTGGCGGCCTTGCCAGTGGGGCCAGAGAGGTGGAAGACGGACTTCCCTGGTGTTCCAGGGACTCCACACTCCCAATGCAGGGAGCCGGTATTTGATCCCCGGTTGGGAAGCTGGATCCCACATGCTGCAAGTAAGACCTGGTGCAGCGAAATAATTAATTCAAAAAAGAAGAAGGGCAGAGAGATGGAAGGAGGCTTTTCCTTCATGGGGGCACAAAGTTTGCTTGAAGGGAAAGAGGAGGAGGAGATGAGGACCGAGGGAGGGCACACGTGGCTCTCGGAATCTGCCACCTTGGCGACCTCAGCTGGATCAGAGCCAGGGCATCACGGGCAGGTTAAAACCAGTTTTAATGACAGATTAAACCTGTCAGCAGGAGGATGCGGAGCCCAACCACTGACAGGTTTTGGACGCTTGGGTTAACATCTGTTGCAAAGCCTTTCTCTGCCAACTTGGCATCTCAGGGAATTTCTGAGCTGGAGTAGGCCTTAGAGGTGTTTTTACTGCTGCTCCAGGCCAGGGCCCTGCTGCTCTTGGAGTTCATGATCTTTCTGTGCCTCACAATGCTGGTGGAGCTGGACACTGTGGGCCCTATGGCTTGTGGCACTTTGGCTTGAGAATCAAAATTGGTGAAAAGGTAGACGGAGGTGTTGCTGGACTTCTGGTCTCTTAGCTGGTACGTGGTAGGGTCCAGGTTCAGAATATCCACTTGTCATTTAGTTTTAAAACAGAAAAGGTGTTTTTGCTCAGGGAATTTGATTCTCATATTCTTGACTGTTATAAACAATAAGAAATGTTTCATTCAAATGTTATTGTTGGTCAGTCGCCAAGTCATGTCTGGCTGTTTATGACCCTATAGATTGCAGCACGCCAGGCCTCCCTGTCCCTCACCATCTCCTGGAGTTTGCCCAAGTTCATGTTCATTGAATTGGTAAGATGGAAGGAGCTTTTCCTTTCACTTAGATAGGTAATAACAAAATTTTTATAACAACTCAAATGTTTATGAAGGTTAAAATTATACATAAAGAATCTATAAACCCTTCCTTTTTTAAAAATTTGATGACAAATGTAACAGTAAATTGCAGAGATGAAAATGGATTTTGAATCCAACTGAATTTTATTTTTTGAAATATAAATATAATATTGATTTACAGTGTTTTAGTTTTACATGTAAGGCAAAGTGATTCATTTTTATGTGTACATATATCTATACNTTAAAATTATACATAAAGAATCTATAAACCCTTCCTTTTTTAAAAATTTGATGACAAATGTAACAGTAAATTGCAGAGATGAAAATGGATTTTGAATCCAACTGAATTTTATTTTTTGAAATATAAATATAATATTGATTTACAGTGTTTTAGTTTTACATGTAAGGCAAAGTGATTCATTTTTATGTGTACATATATCTATACTTTTCAGATTCTCTTCTCTTTTAGGTTGTTATAAAGTATTGAGTATAGTTCCCTGTGCTATAGGTACTTGTTTATTTTATATGCAATAGTACGTATATATATTAATCCCAAATTCCTAATTTGTCCCTTCTCCCAGCCTTCCACTTTGCTAACCGTAAATTTGTTTTCTATGTCTGTGAGTTTGTTGCTGTTTTGTAAATAAGTTCATTTGTATCATTTTTTCAGATTCCCCATATAAGTGCTGTCAGATGATATTTGTCTTTCTCTGTCTGACTTACTTCACTTAGTCTGAAAAACTCTAGGTCTATCCATGTTGCTGAAAATGGCCCTATTTCATTCTATTTCATGGCTGAGTAATGTGCCATTGTAAATATATAGCACATCTTCATTCATCTCTTGGTGGATATTTAGGTTTCTCCCATGTCTTGGCTATTGCAAGTAGTGCTATAATGAACATTGGGGTGCCTGTATCGTTTTGAATGATGACTTTTCTCTGGAGTGGGATTTCCAGTCGAATTTTTCTCTCTATGAGCAAGTCTGTCTTATTAGGATGGTCATCTACAGCTACCTTGGAGACTACTAAAAGGAGAGTTGGCACTAATATACTTGGAGAGTGAATGTGGCCTCTGAATCCTGCTCCCATAGGAAGGAATTCCTTCCCGGCTTCCTCACTACCACCAGCTGTCTCTGGAGCTTTGCACTCACCTCTTTGGGCTGATAAAACTGATGTGCCACTTGCCCTTGGAAGTGAGTTCCATATGCTGCCGAGGAGAGAAGCATACTTTAGGACCCACTCTTCTTAGTGGCCCTTAAAGAAACGGCAACCCATTCCAGTATTCTTGCTTGGAAAATCCCATGGACAGAGGAGCCTGGAGGGCTACAGTCCATGAGGTCTGTAACTCACGGACTGGCAACCCATGGCTTGGCATCAAATCACAAAATAAATGTGCTTGTAATGAGAGCCATCAGCCAGGAGGTTCTGTACTTCCAGGCACACTCTGGGAAAAGCAATCAATACCTCTCTGCCTCCTGCCTGTTGGGAAGCTCTGAGGTAGAGGTTGCATCCTTAATAGAGCAACTTGTTAAGCGAGAAAGAAACAAAAAAGTATAGTGTCCCAGAAACCAAGGAGGGTGTGGGCCACAAAGTCAAGTGCAGAGGATACTCTTGGAAGATAAAGCCTAAAAGGTTCCCACAAAGAGGTTGTGAGAGACCTTGGAGGGAGTGGTTTCAGTCAGCGGTAGGAACCCAGGCACAAACTACCGTGTGTTACAGAGGAGGCAGTGAAAAGGAGGGGCAGTAGAGGCAGCCGACATCTCTTCCCTAAGCTCTGCCACTTGGTGGCCTGAACTTCCTAGTTTGCTTTGGTTTGTTTTTGTAGAATATGAACCCCCCCACCACCACAGGATTGTTGAGAGGATTGAAAGAATAAACATGAAAAATTTCTGAAAATTATAAAGCATCAGAGATGTATAAATATATATATAAAATCAGGTATCTTTGTGTGTGTGTGTGTGTGTGTCTGTGTGTGTGTGTGTGTGTCTGTGTGTGCGCACGTGTGCACATGCTCAGCTGTGTCTGACTCTTTGCAACACCATGGACTCTAGCCCACCAGCTTCTTCTGTCCATGGGATTTTCCAGGAAAGAATATTGGAGTGGGCTGCCATTTCCTGCTGCAAGGGTCTTCCCAATCCAGGGATGGAACCCATGTCTCTTGCGTCTCCTGCACTGGAAGGCGGATTCTTTACCACCGCACCACCTGGGATGTGCACCAGGTATCTTTAGTTCTAATGAAAATGTGATTCCTCTATGCCCTCCTCCACTCCCACCTCCACTCCCCTAAAGCCATCTCTTTTCTTTAAAAAAAAAATATATATATATTTATTTATTTATTTATTTGTTTGTTTGTTTTGGGCTGGAATGGGTCTTTGGTGCTGCACAGGGTTTCCTCTAGTTGCAGCCAGCAGGGGCTACTCTCTGGTCGTGGTACACAGGCTTCTCATTGCAGTGGCTTCTCTTATTGCAGAGCACAGACTCTAGGGCACGTGGGTTTCAGTAGCTGTGGCTCCTGGGCTCTAGAGCCCAGGTTCAATAGTTGCGGTGTACAGGCTCTGCAGCTCCGCGACATGTGGGATCTTCCCGGGTCAGGAATCAAACCCAAGTCTC
Organism: Neotragus moschatus; assembly: GCA_006410615.1. Lineage (NCBI taxonomy): Eukaryota > Metazoa > Chordata > Mammalia > Artiodactyla > Bovidae > Neotragus > Neotragus moschatus. The sequence goes on along the minus strand of SJYA01001303.1, from coordinate 42,132 downwards.
CTGCATTGGCAGGCAGATTCTTTACTACCACAGAAGCCCAACTGTCTTTTTTCTTTTCTTTTTTTTCAAATGTAGTGGTTTGTGTTTTTTTTGTTTTTTTTTTTTTTCAAAAAAGTGGTAGTGAACCAGGAATGAGAGCTGGGTGGAGTCAACATTCGCTGACCCACTTTGGTGCTCATGCGCTAAGTGGAAGGAAATGCCCTGAGGTGTCTCAAAGAAGAGCCTTTTCTCTACAAACTATTGGATTTACTCCTCTGAGAGGCAAGTATTTTTGTATTAATAGTGATTCAGCTTTGGCAAAATGCTGAGAAGCAGCCCACAGACATGATGATTAATTCCCTGAAATTTGCAGAGAATATAAAATGGAGGAAAGACTGGGAGTCTAGATTTGGGCTAGAAGTGGCCTTGACTGAGCCTGCCAATCCTAACGGAAACAGATCACTGGAATGCCCCACCAGTGAATCTAACTCCACCTTTCCAAGCCTAGGTGGGGTGTACTTTGATGTTCAGCTTGAGGAAGAACATGTTCCAGAAGAAAGTGTTCCTGGATCGAAAAGCTTGGCTTCCTTTCCCATCTGGTTTATACGATCAATCAGTTTGACTGGGTAACAGGTCTGTGTACCACTGAAGTGGTATCAGGCCTGCTGCTGCTGCTGCTAAGTTGCTTCAGTAGTGTCTGACTCTGTGCAACCCCATAGACGGCAGCCCACCAGGCTCCCCCATCCCTGGGATTCTCCAGGCAAGAACACTGGAGTGGGTTGCCATTTCCTTCTCCAATGCATGAAAGTGAAAAGTGAAAGTGAAGTCGCTCAGTCTTGTCCGACTCCGCTACCCCATGGACCGCAGCCTACCAGGCTCCTCCGTCCCCTCCGTCTGTGGGATTTTCCAGGCAAGAGTACTGGAGTGGGGTGCCATTGCCTAGCTATACTAATTGCAATTTTGAATCCTTCAATCCTGGAATTGTATTTACCTTTGCAACCAAGCTTTTCACTTTGCACGCATAACTGTCTGATAACCTATGTAGACCATTCAACAGGTAGTTGGCCTTAGGGGAAAAAAAAACTCAAAAGTATTTTTGGTATAAACTGAGACGGTAGTTTGAATGACTATTTTTACTTTCTGAAAACTTTCTTCAAAGCAAAAATTGTACCAGTTAAATAGGCAAGAAAGATTTTATTCAAGGCTATTGCATTAGGGGAGAACTAACTCTGAAGGTCAGAACTGGCTCTGAACTCAACTTTGCTGGAGAGTAGGTAGGTTTTTTAAGTGTTGGAGAAGCTGGAGAATGTTTGAGGAAGTCATAGGTCATCTGTAGCTGCAACCAAATAAAAAAAATAAACTCCTACTTTTATGACATAAGGTAGTTTTGCAACTTGGAGGAAGGTGCCCACTGAAGTTAGGCTCTTCCCTCCTAGGGAACTGGGAGATAGAGGTGCCATCTCCTTTGAGGATTACAGTTTTTTAAATTTTTATTTATTTTAATTGGAGCCTAACTACAATATTGTGGTGGTTTTTTCCATACACTGACATGAATCAGCCATGGGTGTAAATGTGTACTCCTCCACCCGTCCTGAACCCCGCTTCCGCCTCCCTCCCCATCCCATCCCTCTGGGTTGTCCGAGTGCACCTGCTTTGAGGATTTTAAAGAGATAGCTCCCAGGTCATGGAGAAAGATATTCTTGGGTTGTAAAAACTTCCAAGAGGTTTTAAAGGGCATCTCAAAGGGGGCAGAGAAATAATTCACAAGTTTTCTTGGCTTCCCTGGTGGCTTAGTCCGTAAAGAACCTGCCTGCAATGCTGGAGACTGCCTGCAATGCAAGAGACCTGAGTTCAATCCCTGGGTCAGGAAGCTCCCCTGGAGGAGGAAATGGCTACCCACTCCAGTATTCTTGCCTGAAGAATTCCATGGACAGCGGAGCCTGGCAGACTACAGCCAGTGGGGTCACAAGAGTTGGACATGACTTGATTAAACTACGAATTAAAAGCAATGATCTAAGAAAAGGGTCAGAGGAAGAAGCCTGCTTAAAGTTCAGTCAGGCTGAAGGGAAGTTAAGGCCACCATAGGCACTGGTCACATGATAAAAGATAATTTGATATTGAAATGATTTTTCCTCAATCTAATTATTAATGTTTCTATCAAATCCACTTTTGTTTTATCCAATGAAATTGCCATCTCTTCTAATTGTTGCAAATCAAATTAGCACTTTCCAATAAAACAGTCTATAATGGGGAGTATTGTTTGCATTGTCCAACTCAGTAGACACTGGCCATGTGTGGCTATTGAGCACTTGAAATGTGGCTGGTGTGACTGTGGACTGAAATTTAAATTTTAATAGATTTAAATTTTAATAATCAGGCATGGCTAGTGGCTGCCATAGTGGAAAATGTAGCCTCCAAACCTATCTCATCATCCTTTTATCAGCAGAAAAAAAAACTATCAATGTAACATCCACGACTGTATCATTCTTCAAGGGAGAATTATCAATGGGGTTTAGGTGTACTTACACTCACTTTGCAGGATGTTGCTAAAACTGAGCCAGATACTGTGTGTGAAAGTACCTAGCAAAACGCTTAGTGCAAAATAGGTACCCAACAATGTGAGTTTCCTTTTCAATCTCCTTCAGGAGGTAAGTAATGAATCATGGCAGGGTCTTCACACCATTTGGAACATAACAACAGAGCCTTGGTTGTGTGTTACTGGAGCAGATGTGCTGATTTCCTCATTGTTACAAGGCACAGTTGCTCTTGCTGTTTTGTGATCTACAGGAAGTCAATCTTGGAAACAATCACCTTCCTTGTATTGCCTCCAATAAAAATGCCAAATTTTCAAATTAGAAATTGCAAGCATTTGAGTTACTCTCAAGACATTTAATACTAATTATCTCTTGTTGCATGATGTCATTGATGTACTCTTTTCTTAGAAGAACGCAAACAAACAAAAGCTGTAAAGAGACTGTATCAGAACATCCATCCTCTGAAGTTTCCTCTGGGGTAAGAACATGATTTTCTATATTTGTAAAAGAAATTACCTCTTTATGGAGAGTTCAGTTCAGTCGCTCAGTCGTGTCCGACTCTTTGCGACCCTGTGAATCGCAGCTCGCCAGGCCTCCCTGTCCATCACCAACTCCCGGAGTTCACTCAGACTCACGTCCATCGAGTCAGTGATGCCATCCAGCCATCTCATCCTCTGTCATCCCCTTCTCCTCCTGCCCCCAATCCCTCCCAGCATCAGAGTCTTTTCCAATGAGTCAACTCTTTGCATGAAGTGGCCAAAGTACTGGAGATTCAGCTTAAGCATCATTCCTTCCAAAGAAATCCCAGGGTTGATCTCCTTCAGAATGGACTGGTTGGATCTCCTTGCAGTCCAAGGGATTCTCAAGAGTCTTCTCCAACACCACAGTTCAAAAGCATCAATTCTTTGGCGCTCAGCTTTCTTCACAGTCCAACTCTCACATCCATACATGACCACAGGAAAAACCATAGCCTTGACTAGATGGACCTTAGTCGGCAAAGTAATGTCTCTGCTTTTGAATATGCTGTCTAGGTTGGTTGGTTATATCATTTAGAATGTGGGATACACAGAGGAGGAAAGGAGGAACGTGTATAGAGGGGGAAAGAGAATGATTTTGGCGAATCTTGGTGTTCTGCGGTTAGCCTTAGTCTGAAGTGAAGAGGCTCTAGCCTTTGCCATTAGGAATGCATAGTATTAAGTTGTGGTCACACAGCTGGTTTTTCCCACATACTATGTTCTTGCCTATGTTGGACCTGGCTTTTTCTCCATTGTTAACTACTATCATGTAAATTTTCACTTGTTTTCCATAGTTCCATCTCAGCTTTCTCTTGGGAATTGTACAGTGATCAGTGGCCCCAAGAGATAAGTTCACCAGGGTAGTTATATGAAAAGTAATTATTTTGAATAACCTACACTTCCTCTTTTGATTCAAGAGTTTGGAATGTTGTAGTCAATGAAAAGTAGCGGAACCCCTGCTCTTAGATCCCATCACACTGACACTTATGAATAAATGAATTGTAGCAGTTTATTTCATAACTGGTTTGAATATGGAGGTGTCATATAATGCCTTTTTATTCTGAATTTTATGCCAGGTAGGTATGACCCATTTCTCATTAGCTAAAAAGATGTCCTTTTAAGCAAAATTTTCTTGCTGCTGCTGCTAAGTTGCTTCAGTCGTGTCCAGCTCTGTGCAACCCCATAGACAGCAGCCTACCAGGCTCTTCGGTCCCTGGGCTTCTCCAGGCAAGAACACTGGAGTGGGTTGCCACTTCCTTCTCCAATGCATGCATGCATGCTAAGTCGCTTTAGTCGTGTCCGACTCTGTGCAACCCCATAGACGGCAGCCCACCAGGCTCCTCCATCTACAGGACTCTTTAGGCAAGAATACTGGANCCCCATAGATAGCAGCCTACCAGGCTCTTCTGTCCCTGGGCTTCTCCAGGCAAGAACACTGGAGTGGGTTGCCACTTCCTTCTCCAATGCATGCATGCATGCTAAGTCGCTTTAGTCGTGTCCGACTCTGTGCAACCCCATAGACGGCAGCCCACCAGGCTCCTCCATCTACAGGACTCTTTAGGCAAGAATACTGGAGTGGGTTGCCATTTCCTTCTCCACTAGTTGTAGTCGTGGTTGTAGTTGCTCAGTCGTGTCCGACTCTTTGCAATGCCACAGACTGTAGCCTACCAGGCTCCTCTATCCGTTGGATTTTCCAGGCAATAGTACTGGAGTGGATTGCCATTTCCTTCTCCAGGGGATCTTCCCTAAACAGCCTAATATTCTATAAATACAATATAATTTCCTTTCACTCAATTTTTATATCAATTAAGAAGCACATTCATTTCACATGAATAGCTGCTAAACTCACTGTAGACTTTATTAAGAATATTAACTTAAAATTATTTTTTCAATAAATAACTGGAAATATCCTTATTTACAAGCAATAAAAAGCTAAACCAAAAAAGATTAGCAAAAAATTGGGAAGTAGGAAAGTGCTTAAGATTTCTGAAAAAATCATTTACAAAGTTAGTCCCTTGTAATCTTTCTAGAAGCCATGATTTATTGTTTTATCTCTATAACTAATCTCTTTGCAAAATGTCTTTTGTCTACAAATCCAAATGTGACTTCTTTCAAACACCTGGAGTAAACATTTCTGATTTATGGAAAATTTTTTCATTTCTTTGGCCACACGGCATGTGGGATCTTAATTTCCTGACCAGTGACTGAACCCATTCCCTCGCAATGAAAGTGTGAAGTCTTACGCATTGTACCACCAGGAAAGTCCCTGATTAATGAAATTTTCATCATTGACCCTTTAAAAACTTCAGTACTTGACGTAAAAAAAAAAAACCAAACATGATTCTGATTATATTCAAGGTATAAGGTAACAGTATTATTTAATCCTATTAATGCCAATACTGTAATGGGTAGACTAATTCTTTCCAAGAATTACTCCTGGGACATTGCCAAAGTCTGTTTCCTTTTTCCATTGTTCGGCTTCTTTTCAGTTTTATGTAAGCTTTGCTTAGACAGTCACCCTGAGATCACAATACAATTTTCTTCATTGAAAACTTTCTATCTTACAAAGTTTTGGACTTTTTTTCACTTGTGGACTACAGGGAGTAGCATTTGAAACACAAATATATTTCTATGTTCACTTTCCACACCACCCAGCTAGGATAATAATAGGATAGTTGTGTAAATTCACCTTCTTGGGTTCCAAGTAACACTTTCAGAAGAGGTTTCCTTTCTTCTTTGTGTTCT
>SJYA01001303.1:0-36311 GCA_006410615.1 Neotragus moschatus | reverse complement strand
CCAAGAGATAAGTTCACCAGGGTAGTTATATGAAAAGTAATTATTTTGAATAACCTACACTTCCTCTTTTGATTCAAGAGTTTGGAATGTTGTAGTCAATGAAAAGTAGCGGAACCCCTGCTCTTAGATCCCATCACACTGACACTTATGAATAAATGAATTGTAGCAGTTTATTTCATAACTGGTTTGAATATGGAGGTGTCATATAATGCCTTTTTATTCTGAATTTTATGCCAGGTAGGTATGACCCATTTCTCATTAGCTAAAAAGATGTCCTTTTAAGCAAAATTTTCTTGCTGCTGCTGCTAAGTTGCTTCAGTCGTGTCCAGCTCTGTGCAACCCCATAGATAGCAGCCTACCAGGCTCTTCTGTCCCTGGGCTTCTCCAGGCAAGAACACTGGAGTGGGTTGCCACTTCCTTCTCCAATGCATGCATGCATGCTAAGTCGCTTTAGTCGTGTCCGACTCTGTGCAACCCCATAGACGGCAGCCCACCAGGCTCCTCCATCTACAGGACTCTTTAGGCAAGAATACTGGAGTGGGTTGCCATTTCCATCTCCACTAGTTGTAGTTGTGGTTGTAGTTGCTCAGTCGTGTCCGACTCTTTGCAATGCCACAGACTGTAGCCTACCAGGCTCCTCTATCCGTTGGATTTTCCAGGCAATAGTACTGGAGTGGATTGCCATTTCCTTCTCCAGGGGATCTTCCCTAAACAGCCTAATATTCTATAAATACAATATAATTTCCTTTCACTCAATTTTTATATCAATTAAGAAGCACATTCATTTCACATGAATAGCTGCTAAACTCACTATAGACTTTATTAAGAATATTAACTTAAAACTATTTTTTCAATAAATAACTGGAAATATCCTTATTTACAAGCAATAAAAAGCTAAACCAAAAAAGATTAGCAAAAAATTGGGAAGTAGGCAAGTGCGTAAGATTTCTGAAAAAATCATTTACAAAGTTAGTCCCTTGTAATCTTTCTAGAAGCCATGATTTATTGTTTTATCTCTATATTATAACTAATCTCTTTGCAAAATGTCTTTTGTCTACAAATCCAAATGTGACTTCTTTCAAACACCTGGAGTAAACATTTCTGATTTATGGAAAATTTTTTCATTTCTTTGGCCACACGGCATGTGGGATCTTAATTTCCTGACTAGTGACTGAACCTGTTCCCTCGCAATGAAAGTGTGAAGTCTTACGCATTGTACCACCAGGAAAGTCCCTGATTAATGAAATTTTCATCATTGACCCTTTAAAAACTTTAGTACTTGACGTAAAAAAAAAAAAAACCAAACATGATTCTGATTATATTCAAGGTATAAGGTAACAGTATTATTTAATCCTATTAATGCCAATACTGTAATGGGTAGACTAATTCTTTCCAAGAATTACTCCTGGGACATTGCCAAAGTCTGTTTCCTTTTTCCATTGTTCGACTTCTTTCCAGTTTTATGTAAGCTTTGCTTAGACAGTCACCCTGAGATCACAATACAATTTTCTTCATTGAAAACTTTCTATCTTACAAAGTTTTGGACTTTTTTTCACTTGTGGACTACAGGGAGTAGCATTTGAAACACAAATGTATTTCTATGTTCACTTTCCACACCACCCAGCTAGGATAATAATAGGATAATAGACATTATCCTATTAAAGGATAATGTCTTGATAGTTGTGTAAATTCACCTTCTTGGGTTCCAAGTAACACTTTCAGAAGAGGTTTCCTTTCTTCTTTGTGATCTGAAAAATGAAGAAAGCCTGTTGCAGAATTGGTTCCCATGATAAATGGGCTCCTTCCATCATGGAATCACAGACTTACAGTTGGATCTAGTCCAACATTCCACCCAAATTAAAAAAAAAAAAAATCCATGATTTAGTATAACTTGGCACCCTGATAGATGGTCATCTAGTCTCGGCTTGAAACCCACCCATGATGGGAAATTCATCATAAAAAACCTTGTTCTGTTTATGGTATAGTGTAAAGCCCACTAATTTTGGAAACTGACAGACTAGTTTACAACTCCTGTTCTAGCAACTTGAGGTGGGGCAAAGTTATTTACCTTCTCTGAGCCTCGTCTTCTTTGCCTGTTTCTGGCATGTGCTGGTGGTGATATAGTCGCGAACTCGTGTCCAACTCTTGAGACTCCATGGACTGTAGCCTGCCTGTCTCCTCTGTCCATGGACTTTCCCAGGCAAGAATATTGGAGTGGGTTGCCATTTCCTTCTCCAAAGGATCTTCCTGACCCGGGGACTGAACCCAGGTCTCTTGCATTGCAGGCAGATTCTTTACTGACTGAGCCACCAGGGAAGCCCATTTCTGGCATTTAAGTGATCAAAAAAACAGCTAATGACAAACTATATGAGGCTAAAACTGGTTAATATATACTTAAACTAGTTAAGTATGCTGGTGTATACTTCAAATATTTATATCATAATGTGCTACAGTGTATACTTCAAAAACTAAACAAAAGAATTTAGAATTAAAACTTTAAAACTTGGCACAGAGGATCAACAATGCTTTTCTGAGTGTGGGAAAGTATTTGCCTTTGAGAAAAATTTAGGATAAAAATTTCTTTTGCTGGGTGTGGGCAGAGAATTTGTCCTTATTCAGAGAGAAATTGTTACATGATATTATTGTTTTGGTACAGTGTGCACATAGAATACATTGACCTTGTGAAATTTCAGTTTAATTTGAATTTTTATCTAGCCTTTTATTTCCCTAAAGACATGACACTTGAATCTGATTTTTTTTTTTTTTGGTATAATTTAATATTACCCTTTTCCTGAAAACTTGCCAGTGAAGTAGACATGATCAGGGGTCATCACCTTAATGACACGGTCCTCTTTTCCCCATGTCCCTGGTCACTTGCTGATCTTGGGGCAAGAGCTGATGGGACATGATGCGTGGAGCTATGCCATTGGCTCAGATCAGGAAAGGGGGAGAGGACTGAGATGAAGAACATTCTTTGGTTGATAAAACATTCTTTGGTTGATAAAACACAGCACTGTGTTTCTAACCAGTTTCCTTAGAAAGAGTGTATGGTCTTGATAAAGACATTTCTTATGTCATAACAGATCTCATATTAATGACATTCTTTGATTTTGACTGAAACCTGTGAAAGGAAAAATTGTACTCTGCATCTTACTACTTAAAAGAGAGGTTAGAGAAAGTCTCAGGGCATGTGCAATCCCTCTATGGTTAGACTGTCTCTCCAAGTGCAGGTCAACAAACATTTCTTGAACTGCTGCTGCGTCACTTCATTCGTGTCCGACTCTGCGCGACTCCATAGACAGCAGCTCACCAGGCTCCCCCGTCGTTGGGATTTTCCAGGCAAGAACACTGAAATCGGGTTGCCATTTCCTTCTCCAATGCATGAAAGTGAAAGTGAAGTCGCTCAGTCATGTCCAACTCCTAGTGACCCCATGGACTGCAGCCCACCAGGCTCCTCCGTCCATGAGATTTTCCAGGCAAGAGTACTGGAGTGGGGTGCCATTGCCTTCTCCATTTCTTGAACTACTATGCTCCAAATGCTGGGAATTCAAGGATTAATGAAACGTATGTCTTGCTCTCAAAGAGGTCATGATCAAGCAAGAAAGAGAGACAAACAGATTCGACTTGAAGGTAAACACAATAAAGTTATGCCCAGTTATCCCTCTGTATGATCACAGAGGGGGATCACTAATCCAGCCTAGAGGGATTCCTAGAAGAAGTGATCCCTCTAAGCCTAGAATATAAACTCAGAGCATCAGGCTCATCTCTGCATCTCCAGCATCTAGCCCAATACTGGCCCATAGCAAGTGCTACATAAATATTTGCTGGACTGAACTGAGGGTATTTTGCTGATGTCAAAGGTGTTATGAAAGATCAGTAGGGCTGATATATGGTAAACTGTATATTCCCATTAAAGCTTAAAATAATTCAGGAATAACCTGCTTATTTTCTCTGCAATGCAATATTGTACACATTACAGTTTACTTTCTTCCACCCACACTCTCAAGAATGTGAAGACGGGACTTGTATTAATATTTCCATTGCCTAGAACTGGCTGGGATTTAGTGATACTCAACAAATATTTGTTGAGTGAATATAGAATTCAACATTAGTTGCACTGATAAAACAGATAGTTTAAAAGAAAATTCAATAAATTTTAATTACGTTTTGTTGTTGTTGTTTATATGAAGAAAACTCATGAGACTCTATGTGACAATTCAGTGCCTAAATTCCTGTTGCCTAGGGCGATGGTTCTTGTTCTTTTGGGAAGTTCATGAACGCTATTAACTCCTTCTACAGGAAATGCATATACACATCAAATTTTGACATCTATAAATATACAGAAATATCTGGTTGAGAGCTCTTGACCTAGTGAAAAGGGGAAGTTTTTAAAAAGAATTGAATAGACTAGTTTTGTGATCTTATTTTTTGAAAATGATTTTAATGTCTACTGAACACTGCCCTTTTTCTTAATTTATTTACAATATGGAACTTATGAATAACATATGTGTCAAACAAGCTATATTCCATGACATTATCTGGCTCAATACTGAAACATATTTTGGAAAAGTATATTATTCATTTCAATTTTTTTCTCCTTTTGACTTCTTTTAATTTTGGTTAGTCAAAAAGAGTTTTTGATATATCAACTATTCTGATGCATCATTAGGAAGTGAACACCAGGCGATTGTTTTAAAATATGTATAAGAAATTTCTCCCTTCCCTCATTAAAATTTTTAAAAATACAAAATAGACCATATTTTATTAAAATTAAAACCAGTAACCCTTGGAAATGGTTATCCAAAAGCACTGAGATCTGAAAAATCTCTGGAATTATAAAGAATTTCCCATGTCAGGTGTGGTAGGCAGTCTCCAACATGGCTCCCAAAGACTGCTACCTCCTGGTATTCACACTTTCTGTACAATCTCCTCTCCTTGATTGTAGATCAAACCTAGAGACTTGCTTCTAAAGAATAGGGCAAAAGTTATGAATGCCACTTCTGAAAATTGGAAGGCCATGCCCTATTCTCTCTCTCTGGTTCTTCTTGCTTGTTCTGAAAGAGCAAGTTGCCATGGTTGCTGTGCCCATGGGGAGCCCCACATAGCCAGTAAGGCCAACTAGAAACTGAATCCTGCCAACATCCACATCAGTGAGCTTGGACTCTGATCCTCTCTGGTGGAGTTTTGAGACAAAAGCTGTCACCTTGAAGCAGTCTTGAGAGAGACCCTGAACTAGGGTATCAAGCTAAACCGCCTCCAGATTCCTCTCCCACAAAGACTGTGAGATAAAAATGTTATTTTAGATCATTAAATTTTGCAGTAACTTCTTACACATTCAGTTCAGTTCAGTTCATTTCAGTCGCTCAGTCGTGTCCGACTCTGCGACCCCATGAATCGCAGCACACCAGGCCTCCCTGTCCATCACTAAGTCCCGGAGTTCACTCAGACTCACGCCCATCGAGTCAGTGATGCCATCCAGCCATCTCATCCTCCGTCATCCCCTTTTCCTCCTGCCCCCAATCCCTCCCAGCATCAGAATATTTTCCAATGAGTCAACTCTTCACATGAGGTGGCCAAAGTACTGGAGTTTCAGCTTTAGCATCATTCCTTCCAAAGAAATCCCAGGGCTGATCTCCTTTAGAATGGACTGGTTGGATCTCCTTGCAGTCCAAGGGACTTTCAAGAGTCTTCTCCAACACCACAGTTCAAAAGCATCAATTCTTCGGCACTCAGCTTTCTTCACAGTCCAACTCTTGCATCCATACATGACCACTGGAAAAACCATAGCCTTAAATAAATGGACCTTTGTTGGCAATGTAACAGCAAATACTCAAGAACTACCTTATCTACTGCCAGGAAGACACTAGTGTTGTAATTAAAATGTTAAAATGACCTTTAGGGTAAATGTCAATAAATCAGTAGTATTTCATAATAAGGGTGGCATATTACCTGCAAAACTATCCTTTCTAAAATCTCAGTTGACTCATTTTTTAAAAATTATCTAATTTCACATTTCTTCAACAACATTTTATCTCCAAGTTTTTATTTGTTGCATTTAACTTGTTTCATTTTAATAAATTGAATAAGTAGAAATGTTTACAATGTCGTATTAAAACTAATAGATTTTAGTTTTTGAAGGATTTTTAAACTTATTGAAGTGTAGTTGATTTACAGTGTTGTATTAGTTTCTGGTATACAGCAAAGTGATTCAGATTTATATATCCTTTTTCATATTCTTTTCCATTGTGGTTTATTACAAGATCTTACATATAGTTCCCCGTGCTACATGGTAGGATCTTGCTGTTTATCCATCCTATATATAAGAGTTTGCACCTGCTAATCTCAAACTTCCAATTCATTTCTCCCCCACGCACAACCACATCTGTTCTCTATGTCTGTGACTCTGTTTCTGTTTCATAGATAAGTTCATTTGTGTCATATTTTACATTCCATGCATAAGTGATATCAAATTATATTTGTCTTTCTCTGACTTGTTTCGCTTAGTATGATAATCTCTAGTTCTATTCATGTTACTGCAAATGGTATTATTTTCACCCTTCCTAGATGGCTAAGTAACAGTCCATCATTTATATGCACCACATTTTCTTTATCTATTCTTCTGTTGATGGGCATTTAGGTTGTTTCCATGTCTTGCTATTGTAAATTGTATTGTTGTGAACATAGGGATGCATGTATCTTTTCAAGTTATGGTTTTCTATGATATATACCTTACAGTGGCATTGCTGGATCATATGGCAATTCTTTTTTTTTTCAATTTATTTTTTTATTGAAAGATAATTGCTTTACAGAATTTTGTTGTTTCCTGTCAAACCTCAACTGGAATCAGCCATAGGTATACATATATCCCCTCCTTGTTGAACCTTCCTCCCCATCCCACCCCTCTAGGTTGATACAGAGCCCCTGTTTGAGTTTCCTGAGCCATATAGCAAGTTCCATTGGCTATCTATTTTTATATAGTAATGTAAGTTTCCATGTCACTTTTTCCATACATCTCACCCTCTCCTCCCCTCTCGCCATGTCCATAAGTCTATTCTCTATGTCTGCTTCTCCACTGCTGTCCTGTAAATAATTTTTCAGCACCATTTTTCTAGATTCTGTATATGTGCATTAGAATACAATATTATCTTTCTCTTTCTGACTTACTTCACTCTGTAAAATAGGTTCTGGGTTCATCCACCATATCAGAACTGACTCAAATGCATCCCTTTTTATGGCTGAGTAATTCCCTTGTATATATGCACCACTTCTTTATCCATTCATCTGTTGATGGGTATCTAGGTTGCTTCCNATTATCTTTCTCTTTCTGACTTACTTCACTCTGTAAAATAGGTTCTGGGTTCATCCACCATATCAGAACTGACTCAAATGCATCCCTTTTTATGGCTGAGTAATTCCCTTGTATATATGCACCACTTCTTTATCCATTCATCTGTTGATGGGTATCTAGGTTGCTTCCATGCTCTAGCTATTTTAAATAGTGCTGCAGTGAACAATGGGTTACATGTATCTCTTTAAATTTTGGTTTCCTCAGGGTATATGGCTAAGAGTGGAATTGCTGGGTCATATGGTGGTTTTATTCCTAGTTTTTTAAGGAATCTCCATACCATCTTCCATGGTGTCTGTATCCATTTACATTCCCACCAACAGTGCAAGACCGTTCCCTTTTTTCCACACCCTCTCCAGCACTTATTGTTTGTAGACATTTTGATGATCACCATTCTGACCGGTGTGAGGTGATATCTCATTGTAGTTTTGATTTGCATTCCTCTAACATTGAATGTCTTTTAATTTCATGGCTGCAGTCACCATCTGCAGTGATTTTGGAGCCCCCAAAAATAAAATCTGACACTGCTTCCCCATCTATTTCCCATGAAATGATGGGACCAGATGCCATGATCTTCATTTTCTGAATGTTGAGCTTTAAGCCAAATTATCGCTGACTTGATGGATGTGAGTCTGAGTGAACTCCAGGAGTTGATGAGGGACAGGGAGGCCTGGCGTGCTGCGATTCATGGGGTTGCAAAGAGTGGGACATGACTGAGTAACTGAACTGAACTGAAAATTGAGCGACGCTGAGCATCTTTTCTTGTGTTTGTTAGCCATTTGTACATCTTTGGGGAAACGTCTATTTAGGTCTTTTTCCCACTTTTGTATTGGGTTGTTTGTTTTTTCTGATATCGAATTGTATGAGCTGCTTGTATATTTTGGAAATTAATCCTTTGTCAATTGTTTCATTTCCTATTATTTTCTCCCATTCTGAGGGTTGTCTTTTCACTTTGCTTATAGTTTCCTTCGCTGTTCAAAAGCTTTTAAGTTTAATCAGGTCCCACTTGTTTACTTTTGTTTTTATTTCTGTTACTCTAGGAAGTGGGTCATAGAGGATCTTGCTTTGATTTATGTCATCAAGGGTTTTGCCTATGTTTTCCTCTAAGAGTTTTATAGTTTCTGGTCTTATGTTTAGGTCTTGAATCCATTTTGAGTTTGTCTTTGTGTATGGTGTTAGGAAGTGTTCTAATTTCATTCTTCTACATGTAGCTATCCAGTTTTCCCAGCACCACTTACTGAAGAGGCTGTTTTTGCTCATTGTATCTTCTTGCCTCCTTTGTCAAATATAAGGTACCCATAGATGCATGGGTTTATTTCTGGGCTTTCTATGTTGTTCCATTGGTCTATGTTTCTGTTTTTGTGCCAGTTCCACACTGTCTTGATGACTATAGCTTTGTAGTATATTCTNAGCACCACTTACTGAAGAGGCTGTTTTTGCTCATTGTATCTTCTTGCCTCCTTTGTCAAATATAAGGTACCCATAGATGCATGGGTTTATTTCTGGGCTTTCTATGTTGTTCCATTGGTCTATGTTTCTGTTTTTGTGCCAGTTCCACACTGTCTTGATGACTATAGCTTTGTAGTATATTCTGAAGTCAGAAAGGTTGATTCTTCCAGCTCCATTCTTCTTTCTCAAGACTGCTTTTGTTATTTGGGGTCTTTTCTGTTTCCATATGAATTGTGAAATTTTTTATTCTAGTTCTGTGAAAATGATAGGGATTTGGTTGAATCTGTAGATTGTGTTTGGTAGTGTAGTCATTTTCACAATATTGATTCTTCCTACTCAGGAACGTGGAATATCTCTCCATTTATGTCATCTTTGATTTCTTTTTTAAAAAATATAAATTTATTTATTTTAATTGGAGGCTAATTACTTTACAGTATTGTATTGGTTNTGATAGAATTCTCCTGTGAAGGCATCTGGTCCTGGGCTTTTGTTTTTTGTGAGATTTTTGATCACAGCTTCAATTTCAGGGCTTGTAATTGGGTTGTTCATAATTTCTGTTTCTTCCTGGTTCAGTCTTGGAAGATTGAACTTTTCTAAGAATCTGTCTATTTCTTCCAGGCTATCCATTTTATTGCCATATAGTTATTCATAATATTCTTTTATAATCCTCTGTATTTCTGCATTGTCTATTGTAACCTTTCCTTTTTCATTTCTAATTTTGTTGATTTTATTCTTCTCTTTTTTTCTTAAGAAGTCTGGCTAAAGGTATTTCAATTTTGTTTATCCTCTCAAAGAACCAGCTTTTAGTTTTATTAATCTTTACTATGGTTTCTTTCATTTCTTTTTCATTTCTTTTCACTTGGATCTTTATGATTTCTTTCCTTCTACTAATTTTGGTTTTTTGTTTGTTTGTTTGTTTGTTTTTCTTTTTCCAGTTGTTTTGGGTGTAAAGTTAGGCTGTCTATTTGATGTTTTTCTTATTTCTTCAGGTAGGATTGTATTGCTATAAACTTCCTTCTTAGGACTACTTTTGCTACATCCCATAGGTTTTGAGTTGTCATGTTTTTGTTCTTTTGTTTTGTCTTTTTTTTTTTTTTGTCATTTGTCAAATGTTTTCATTGTCATTTGTTTCTAGATTTATTTTTTTATTTTCCTTTGGTTTTCTTCAGTAACTTGTCAGATATTTAGAAACGTGTTGTTTAATTTCCATGTGTTTCTGTTTCTTACAACTTTTTTCTTGTAATTGATATCTAGTCTTATCGCATTATGCTCAGAGAAGATGCTTGATTTGATTTCAGTTTTCTTAAATTTACTGAGGTTTGATTTGTGACCCAAGATGTGGTCTATCCTGGAGAATGTTCCTTGTGTACTTGAGAAGAAAGTGTATTCTTCATTTGGTTGGAATGTCCTGAAGATATCAATGAGATCCATCTCATCTAATGTATCATTAAGACTTAGTTTCCTTATTAATTTTCTGTTTTGATGGTCTGTCCATTGGCGTGAGTGGGGTGTTAAAGTCTCCTGTTATTGTGTTACTGTCAATTTCTCCCTTTATGTCCGTTAGTGTTTGTCTTATGTATTGAGTTGCTCCTATGTTGGGTGCATTGATACTTACAATTGTTATGTCTTCCTCTTGGATAGATCCCTTGATCATTATGTAATGTCCTTCCTCTCTTGAAATCTTCTTTATTTTAAGGTCTGTTTTGTCTGATATGAGTATTGTTACTCCAGCTTTCTTTTGCTTCCCATTTGCATGGAATATATATTTCCATCTTCTCACTTTCAGTCTATATGTGTCTTGAGGTCTGAAGTGGGTTTCTTGTAGACAGCATATATATGGGTTTTGTTTTTGTATCCATTCAGCCATCCTGTGTCTTTTGGCTGGAGCATTTAGCCTATTTACATTTAAAGGAATTATTGATGAATGTGTTCCTATTGCCATTTTATTAATTGTTTGGGGTAGATCTTTTTTATTCTCTTGTATTTCTTGACAATGTAAGTCCATTTCACATTTGTTGTAAAGGTGGTTCTGTGGTATTGAAGTCTCTTAACTTTTGCTTGTCTGAAACACTTTTTATTTCTCCATCAATTTTGAATGAGATCCTTGCTGGGTACAGTAACCTTGGTTGTAGATTTTTCCCTTTCAGAACTTTAAATACATCCTTCCATTCCCTTCTGGCCTGCAGTTTCTGGTGAAACATCAGCTGTTAATTGTATGGGCTTTCCTTGTATGTTACTTGTAGCTTCTCACTTGCTGCTTGTAATATTCTTTCTTTGTGTTTAGTCTTTATTAGTTTGATTAGTATGTGTCTTGGCATGTTTCTCCTTGGGTTTATCCTGTATGGGACTCTTTGTGCCTCTTGGACTTGATTGACTATTTCCTTTTCCTTGATGGGGAAATTTTACACTATAATCTCTTCAAAATTTTCCTCATACTCTTTCTTTTTCTCTTCTTCTGGGACCCCTGTAATTCAAATGTTGGTGCATTTGATTTTGTCCCAGAGGTCTGTGAGACTATCCTCAGTTCTTTTCATTTTTACTTTATTCTGCTCTTCAGAAGTTATTTCCACCATTTTATCTTCCAGCTCACTGATCCATTCTTCTGCTTCAGACATTCTACTATTGATTCCTTCCAGAGTATTTTTAATTTCAGTAATTCTGTTGTTTGTTTCTGCATGTTTATTCTTTAATTCTTCTAGAATTTTTGCATTTTCCTCATTTCGTTTTCAAGGTTTTTGATCATCATCTTTACTATCATTATTTAGAATTGTTTTTCAGGTAGTTTGCCTATTTCCTCTTCATTTATTTGGACTTCTGTGTTTCTTGCTTGTTTCTTCATTTGTGTAGTATTTCTCTGCTTTTTCATTATTTTTTTAACTTATTGTGTTTGAGGTCTCCTTTTCCCAGGCTTTGAGGTTGAATTCTTTCTTCCTTTTGGTTTCTGTCCTCCTAAGGTTGGTCCAGTGATTTTTGTGAGCTTTCTATAGGGTGAGATTTGTGTTGAGTTTTGTGACTCAGATGGTAAAGCATCTGTCTACAATGTGAGAGACCTGGGTTCAATCCCTGGGTTGGGAAGATTCCCTGGAGAAGGAAATGGCAACCCACTCCAGTACTCTTGCCTTGAAAATCCCATGGACGGAGGAGCTTGGTGCAGGCTGCTATCCATGGGGTCACAAAGAGTTGGGCACGACTGAGCGACATCACTTCACTTCACACTTTTGTCTGTTTATCCTCTGATGGGCAAGGCTGAGTGAGGTGGTAATCCTGTCTGCTGATGATTGGTTTAGTATTTTTGTTTTGTTTGTTGTTTGGATGAGGTGTGCTGCACAGGGTGCTATGGTGGTTGGATGATGCTGGGTCTTGTATTCCAGTGGTTTCTTTTGTGTGAATTCTCACTATTTGATACCCTCTAGGGTTAGTTCTAGATGCCATGATCTTCATTTTCTGAATGTTGAGCTTTAAGCCAACTTTTAACCCTCCTCTTTCACTTTCATCAAGAGGCTTTTTAGTTCCTCTTCACTTTCTGCCATAAGGGTGGAGTCATCTGCATATCTGAGGTTATTGATATTTCTCCCGGCAATCTTGATTCCAGCTTGTGCTTCTTCCAGCCCAGCATTTCTCATGATGTACCCTGCATATAAGTTAAATGAGCAGGGTGACAATATATAGCCTTGATGTACTCCTTTTCCTATTTGGAACCAGTCTGTTATTCCATGTCCGGTTCTAACTGTTGCTTCCTGACCTACATATAGGTTTCTCAAGAGGCAGGTCAGGTGGACTGGTATTCTCATCTCTTTCTGAATTTTCCACAGTTTCTTGTGATCCACACAGTCAAAGGCTTTGGCATAGTCAATAAAGCAGAAATAGATGTTTTTCTGGAACTCTCTTGCTTTTTTGATGATCCAGCAGATGTTGGCAATTTGATCTCTGGTTCCTCTGCCTTTTCTAAAACCAGCTTGAACATCTGGAAGTTCACGGTTCACATATTGCTGAAGAGTTGGACATGACTGAGCGACTGAACTGAACTGAACTGAGGGTTAGTTCTCTGGTAGTGTAGGGTCTTGGAGTCTGTGCTCCCACTCCAAAAGCTCAGGGTTTGATCTCTATGCTGGCAGTCCCTCCCTAAAGCTCATTTCAGGTATCCTTTGGGCAGGATGCTTCAAGATCTCAAGTCTCTGCTAGGATCCAGTTCAGAAGGCAAAGTCAGGTGGAGGGAGGACAAACGCAGGGAAATTTCCTAATGCCCTTGCTGGTTCAGACTGCTGGCAAACTGTGCCTCATAGGTACAGCCACCACCATTCAACAACCCCTAGTACGGCAGCCCTGGCAATTCTATTTTTAGTTTTTGAGGAACCTTCATACTGTAAAATTAATAGATTTGATGTTTTCATTAAATGATTACATAGAAATAAGGAGATACCTGAGAAGAAACATCTATTATGATTATAAATAAATTTATAATTACTGATGATTTTGAAATATTTGGCGTGGGTGTGTATGCTCAGTCACATCTGATCTTTGCAACCCCATGGACTGTAGCCCACCAGGCATCTCTCCAACGGGATTTTATAGGCAAGAACACTGGAGCGGGTTGCCATTTTCTTCTCCAGGGGATCTTCTTGACCCAGGGATAGAACCCACGTCCCTTGCATCTTCTGCATTAGCAGACAGATTCTTTATCACTGCTGCTGCTGCTGCTGCGTTGCTTCAGTCGTGTCCGACTCTGTGCGATCCTGTAGATGGAAGCCAACCAGGCTCCCCGATCCCTGGGATTCTCCAGGCAAGAGTACTGGAGTGGGTTGCCAGTTCCTTCTCCAATGCATGAAGGTGAAAAGTGAAAGTGAAGTCGCTCAGCCGTGTCTGACTCTTAGTGACCCCATGGACTGTAGCCCACCAGGCTCTGCGCCCATGGGATTTTCCAGGCAAGAGTACTGGAGTTGGGTGCCATTGCTAGTGTCACCTAAACATTATTTTTTAAGTTTCTAAAAGGAATCTCTCTAGGACGATTTCAATTTTAGTCTGGGTTTATTTGGTACTCTTATTCCTGTAAGAACATCACAGACAACGATTATCAGGAGTGAAACTTGGAAATGAAAGGAACTTAAATTCAAGTAAAAATGTATTACTGAAGGAAAAAAATAGCTGTTTCTTCTCTGTCTGATAACGATTAAAAAATTTTTTTTGATGTGTACTTAAAAAAAAGATTATTTTTTTATTTTTTGGCTGACTTGGGTCTTCACAGCTGCATCTGGGCCTCCTCTAGTTTCTGTAAGTGA
Organism: Neotragus moschatus; assembly: GCA_006410615.1. NCBI lineage: Eukaryota > Metazoa > Chordata > Mammalia > Artiodactyla > Bovidae > Neotragus > Neotragus moschatus. The sequence goes on along the minus strand of SJYA01001303.1, from coordinate 22,241 downwards.
AGGGGGCCACTCTTCGGCTGTGGTGCTTGGGCTTCTCAGTGTAATGTGGTGCTTGGCCTCTCTTGTTGAAGCACACAGGCTCTAGAGCACAGACTCAGTAGCTATGGCACATAGGCCCAGTAGCTCCATGCCCGTGGGATCCTCCTGGACCAAGGATCAACCCATGTCTCCTGCACTGCCAGGCAGACTCCTAACCACTGGACCACCACCCTGATAAAGATTTTAAAGCAAGTTATTAAAAAAATTGTAAGGCCATGTCTTCCTTGAGTTGTAGGGGCTGGGAGAAGGGCTTATGAGAAAGTGGAATCTTTAGATATAAGAAGTAAAAGAAAATTAAAACACTATGCCTCTCTGCTGTTCTTTAATTGTTCAGAAACTATATAAGGCTTCAAGTTTATATGACTTTGTTCTTATACCCTTTTACTTTTCCTATGTACAGATGAATCCTAAAGGATATATACAGACTAAAGGACAATATTGTGATTAAAAGAACCTATTTTATTCTCATGAAATAGATTTAGTATCTCTCCAACAGATATTATCAGGAAATTGCAAGCAAAACTATATATAACAAAGTCCAGGTGATTTAACATTTGCATTTTCTATTATGTATTGGTGATGGACAGGGAGGCCTGGCGTGCTATAGTTCACGGGGTCACAAAGAGTCGGACATGACTGAGTGACTGAACTGATCCTGATACTGATTATGTATTGGTTTCCCTGCAGACAGGGAAGACAAATATGAATCAGCTCTGGGATGTGACCTATACAACTTTTAAGCATTGATTTCCTGACAAATGAAGAGTTGTTTCTAACTTAATTCCAAAAGCTTGAAGACATATTGGCATACTCCTTTTTTTAAAAGTTTTTATTATTTATTTATTTTTGGCTGCCCTGGTCTTTGTTGTGGTGTGAAGGTTTCTCACTGTGGTGGCTTCTCTTGTTACAAAACACAGGCTCTGCAGCCTGGGCTTAATAGTTGTGGCAGCCGGGCTTAGTTGCAGCCTTGGCCTGTGGCACACTCCCGCACCAGGAATCAAACCCTTGTCCCCTGCCTTGGCTGGTGGATTCTTTACCACTGAGCCACTGGGTAAGTCCTCAGCAAATAATAGTTATCTCCAAATCTGAATATGCACAGGGATGGAAATACAGTATTACATCTAAAGCTCCTCTTTCAATATAAATTCTACTTGAATTTGGAAATCTTGTATGAGTCAAGGAACACGTGTGAAGTACCCAAAGTCTGATTCTTTTCTCTTTTTTAATTTTAAAATTTTATTTTATATTGGAGTATAGTTGATTTTGGAGAAGGCAATGACAACCCACTCCAGTACTCTTGCCTGGAAAATCCCAAGGGCGGAGGAGCCTGGTAAGTTGTAGTCCATGGGGTCACTGAGTCGGACACAACTGAGTGACTTGACTTTCACTTTTCACTTGCATGCATTGGAGACGGAAATGGCAACCCAGGCCAGTGTCCTTGCCTGGAGAATCCCAGGGACAGGGGAGCCTGGTGGGCTGCTGTCTATGGGGTCTCACAGAGTCGGACACGACTGAAGTGACTTAGCATAGTTGATTTACAATGTTGTGTTTCAGGTGTACAGCAAAGTGATCCAGTTATACATATTACCATATCTAGTCTTTTTCAGATTCGTTTCCTATATAGGTTATTACAGAATATTGGTTATAGTTCCCTGTGCATATAGCACATAGCATATACTAGGTCCTTGTTGATTATCTATTTTATATATAGTAGTGTGTATATATTAGGAGGTTGGGATGAACATAGAATAAATCCTCAACCTCCTAATATATCCCCCCACTTGCACCTTTCCCCTTTAAGCCTGATTATTTTCAAAACCCCAGAATGACTTCATCACTCTCCTACTGAATCTATGCAACATTTTTTCCTCCTGCCCAAAGATTCCCAATGTCCCTACAGAAACTAGACCATGTCTTTAGGAAAGTGATTTGGTCTTGCTGTTTCCACTACAGTGAAATTTATTTTAGCACTCCACATTTCCACCCTGGCCTACGTGCTTTCTCCCAAGCCTCTTCATCTGTCATGAATGAATCTCTTGTATAACGCTCCTGAGTACAACCTTTCATGCACATTTTCTCCCTCTCCCATAACCCAGGAGGTCTGGAGCTCTGCCATGGTATTAGAGCTTCAGCTTAGGACTAGACTTGAAATGCCAGGTTTCTGGTGCCTTTAGAGATTGATAGTTGGTGCCTAATGCTGGCTTAGTTTTATTTCTGCCAGATCACTAGATGCTAACCACTAGATACAGCCCATGGGCTCCAAATTAACAAGGTCAATGTATTTTGAGTTGATCTCCAAAAACACAGACTAGTCTTTTAAACTTCAAGTTGGATAAAGCAACAAAATGAGAGTAGCTTTTATTTGTGTGATTTTTTTATTCATTATTTTCTAACATCTGTTTGAGATACAAAGGCAAATAATTTAACACACTGTCAGGGATGAATGGCAATTTTAAAGCAATTACTAGCTGTTCATTAAAAGGAGAAATTGAAGTAGTTTTTTGAACCCTTTTTTGTGCTAGAAAAACTTTACTTGAAAATAAATCATATTTGATTTGTATTTTCTCTAATTGTGGCATCAAGTTTTCCAAAATATGAAGCAGACGTGTGTGTGTGTGTGTGCATGCTAAGTCACTTTCAGTCGTGTCCAACTCTGCAACTGAGAAGGGAAAAAGTCACATAATATTGTCATTTATAGAACATCATGTTATATTTGAAAATCAATTATTTGTTCACTGAATTCTGTGAAAATCTGTTATTTAGGTGAGTCAGGGTTAACTGGTAAATTCAATATATAGTATTATGAAACATGGTTGCCTTTCTACATAGCTTTTTAACTTTAAATTTGAATCCTTATTTTTTTTGGCTTGTTTTTAGTCTAGCTTTTTCAAAGTTAGACAAGTAGGGTGGATCCACACAGGTGCTTGGCAAAGGAGGGTATTATGAAATTTATCCTCCCTGTCTGAGTCGCATTATGTGGCTGGCTTTAGTGCCTCCTGGCAAGCAGAGATTTCAGGTATCCATACTGTAATGTGGTATAATGCCAAACTGTTGTCTCAAATTACCTGTGGAACAAAGAAGAAAATTGAGATTCCTAAAATTGTACAGTACATTGTTTTAATTATAGATACCCACTGGGTATGTTCCAAAGTTTAAAGTTTTGTTTTTTTCTGAATGTAAAAGTAACATGTACTCTTTATACAAACTTCATACATTACAGAACTATAAACTAAAACAAATCATCAACAATTTGGGAGCAGAGTTTTCCAAGTCAAAAAACAAAGCAAAACAAAACAAAATACCTCTATCCATTTAGTATTCAGTATTACTTTTTGTGTTTTAAAGGTAGACCATGGCCTTAGTAGGCTGAATTTCAACTCTTTAAAGTTGGGTTTTAAGTCTTTGTTGAATTTGTTACAATACTGCTTCTGCTTCATGTTTTGGTTTTTAACCCTGAGTCATGTGGGATCTTAGCTCTCCAACCAGGGTTTGAACCTGCCACCCTGCATTGGAAGGTGAAGTCCCAACCACTGGGCCACCAGGGACATCCCCAGTATTACTTTTAATATGATATTCTTACTACAGTTAAACCAATACATGGTCCCTAATAGACCCCAATATCTTTGGTTTCTAATATATAATTCTTTCACTGCTGCTTGTTAACAGTCTATGAAATGAGCCTCATTTAGTAACCTCCTAACTACTTAAGATAATTGAAGTATTATAGAATAGTGTATGGAGAAGGCAATGGCACCCCACTCCAGTGCCTGGTAAATCCCATGGACTGAGGAGCCTGGTAGGCTGCAGTCTATGGGGTCTCAAAAAGTCGGACATGACTGTGCAACTTCACTTTCACTTTTCACTTTCATGCACTGGAGAAGGAAATGGCAACCCACTCCAGTACTCTTGCCTGGACAATCCCAGGGACAGGAGCCTGGTAGGCTGCTGTCTATGGGGTTGCACAGAGTCAGACACGACTGACATGACTTAGAAGCAGCAGCAGCAGCAGAATAGTGTATCATAGCTAATTTAATATTCTGGCACTAATATGTACATTTTCTATAAACTGTCATTTTTCAAAATATTAAAAGAAAATATACCACATTAAATCACATTGAAAACGATTTTAGAAAGCACTTTGAAATCTTGTATTCACAATAATCATCGGTGACTCCAACATCTGATATACTGAAGATATAGTAAGGGTTGGGGTCTGTATATAAACTGAACTATGGCTTAACCTCTAGTTTACTTTTCTGGAATAAATTTTTCTCAATTTGTTTCCTTATGCACATTTTCAACCAGTGTCAATAACTTGTATGTTTCAAGTGTACCACACACTGCATATTTTAGATGATCTAGTATCCTTAAAAAAGTGATGGGAACAAGCAGTCTAATAGATTTCTTCGCACTCCTATGTGGCAGGTTGTATTTTCCAAATGGTTGTAGCAAATCTCCTATCATACATGCTCTTCTTCCAGTGTGGCTTTGGCACTCTACCCATTGAGATGGGTTTCTGTGACTATATCAAGAGAGTATGGAGAAGGGACAAGGGTAAATAATCAAAAGGAAGAGGATTTTTTTTTCTACCCTGGAATACTTGTGCTGGAAGTCTTCAATCTCCAAATAAGCAGTTTGACTGCCCTGAGGCTGCCATGCCATGAGGACCCAAATTAACCCAGAATGAGAGACCCCGTGGGGAGAGCCTGAGAGTACTTGAACAGAGAGAAACAAAGAGAAGTGTCTGGACAGCCATCAACTACTCTAACCTACCCCCTTTGCACTGGAAGCAATGATATAGATTTATTCTTGACAATGATGGGAGGTAGTTTTTATCTAGGTTGAGTAAAGCAAATGTAAGGAAGTAGTAAAATATTAATTCAATGAAAATGAATAGCAAGAATATTGAGCTGGGTCTTTTTCATAATATATGTAACTTTATGTTTTAAATAATACAGTAAGTATGCGTGTGTGTGCTCAGTCTTGTCCAACTCTTTGTGACTCCATGGACTGTAGCCCTCCAGGCTCCTCTGTCCATGGAACTCCCCAGGCAAGACTACTGGAACGGATTGCCATTTCCTCCTCCAGGAGGATCTTTCCACCCCAGGAGGATCTTTCCACCCCAGGGATTAAGCCCATGTCTCCTGCATCTCCTGCATTGGTAGGTGGATTCTTTACCACTTGAGTCACCTGTGTGTGTGTTAGTCACTCAGTCATGTCTGACTCTTCGTGACCCCATGGACTGTAGCCCTCCAGGCTCATCTGTCCATGGAATTCTCCAGGCAAGAATATTAGAGTGGGTTGCCATTTCCTTCTCCAGGGGATTTTCCCACCCCAGGGACTGAATCCACGTCTCTTGCATTACAGGCAGACTCTTTACCAACTGAGCCAAACAATACAATATATGCTATTAATGCATAGAAATTTTATTGACAGTAGATATAATCTTATAAGGCCCTAAAACATTATACAATGGTACAATCCAAATGACTATTCATCAGAGAACAGTCTCAATCAAATTTATGCCATTCTGTAGGAGTATAGTAAGCAAATTTTTCAAGAACAGTTTGAAAAACAAGGATTATTTGAAATGTTGAATTTTCTATGTCCAATTCTGGTGGCTCATTAATTATTTCTAGATAAATCTTTTGCCAAAGAGGTAAAGGATCAATGCCCTTTATGCCGAAGACTTAAAGAAGATAGTCAAACAAATACTCATGAAAGAAAAGTGTATATGAATAAATAGATCATGAAATATGTTAGAAAAGTTGTTTATGTGGAGTTCTGGAACAAAGAAGTGATGAGTTTCACAGAGAAGACCCAAAGATATAAACAATCACCATTGTTATGGAGTTGACATATGAGCATTCATAGTAGTGAGATGATAAACTAATAAGTGAATTGCATATTATATTTAAATATAAAAAGTTCTGTGGAGAAAAATTAAGTAAGGAAGACCTATAGAGAGTAAGGAAGATGTGTAAAGGAAGAATAATGATTGCTGTATTCCATGGCACGGTTAGTGAAGGCCTCAGTTGACAAGTGAAACTCGGGCAAAGACTTGAAGGGACTGGGGAAACCATGTAGATATGTAGGGGACAAGTGCGCCAGAGAAAGACCAGCAAGAGCAAAGGCCATGAGGCAGGGATGTGTGTATTCTGTTCGGGGAAAAGTAAGACAGTCACAGTCAGTTAGAACAACAGGAAAGAGGAGGGGGGAGATAAATGTAATAAAGCCACAGAGATAAAGGGACTGGAACAGTTTCTATGAGGCCTTGTAGGTCAGCTAATGACTTTGGCTTCTACTAGGAGTGAGGTGGTTGCCGTTGGAGAATTTTGAGCAAGAGGATTTAAATTTAGAACTAGTCTTTTAATTTTAGGATAGAAAATCTGAACTATATTTTGCATTTGGGAATATTCCTGTGGGGTTTTTTTAAGGCCCGGGTTGTATGAATGCCCTTTATGTATTCAGTGAGATAGAACAATTATTATTTCAAACCAGATGTGGCTAGAGTTGATTCTGCCTTTTAAAGCAAATGACATAGTTTATATCTACTGAGAAACAAATGTTTATATCATTATTCTATTTCCCCAGGGTATATAGAAAGATAACTCTACTCATGGAATATAAAATTGGAACTTGTCAGACATTTTATTCAGAAATGTTTTATTTTTAAAAAACTTTAGGAAGACTNTTGATGATCCAGCAGATGTTGGCAATTTGATCTCTGGTTCCTCTGCCTTTTCTAAAATCAGCTTGAACATGACCTATGTAGCAATCATCAAAATTTTACATTTTTCTTTTGCTCACATTTTGAGTTGTGTCTCTTTAAAAAAAAGTATGTGTTTATTTATTTATTTGACTGTGCGGGGTCTTAGTTGTGGCATGTGGGATTTAGTTCCTGGCTCAGAGATTGAATCCAGTTCCCCTGCATTGCAAGCTTGGAGTCTTAGCCACTGGACCACCAGGGAAGTTCCTTGAGTTGTATTTTTATATTGTCAGAAAATGTTCTTCAACTCTTATCCTCATATTTGTCTTTGATTTATAATTACACCTATCCAATTCTCCTTACCTGTTCTTCTGCCAAAATTTGCCAATCATCTCTTAGTTGGATGAAAGTGGACCTGTAATAGAATCCTCAGAAAGAGTTCTTAGATACAAAATCTCTTGAGTTCTTCAAAGTTTAAAACTGAAATCCGGACTTCCCTGGTGGTCCAGTGGTTAAGAACCTGCCTGTCAATGCAGGAGACACAGGTTCAATCCCTGGCCTGGGAGGATTCCACATGCCTCAGGGCAGCAAAGCCTGTGCACCACAACTGCTGAGCTCACTTGCCACGACTACTGAAGCCTGCATGCCCTAGAGCCCACGCTCTGCAACAAGAACACAATGACAAGCCCATATACCGCACCTAAGAGTAGCCCCTGCTCACCACAACTAGGGAAAGTCGTTGAGCGGCAGTGAAGACCCAGTGCAACCAAAAAATAAAATTAAAAAGAAAAAACCGAAATCCTTGGCCTGCACTTTTATTTTTACTTGAATTTCTTTAAAATGTTTCTTCACTCTTGTCCTCCTTTATATAGTCCTGCAAGTTGTTTGCTGCCATCTGATTTTCTTTTCTTGTAAGTTACTCATTATTTTGCTTTATCTATAAATCCAAAGGATTTTTTTTCTTTACCATTAATGTCTGTTTTACTAGACTATGTCTATGAGTCGATGGTCAGTTTTCCCAATTACACAATGGGCTCTAGAAATGTGTAGAATCAGATGTTCTTTTATTTCCATAAAGGTTTAAGATTATGTTAAATATTAGTTCTTTTCCATTTTTTTTTGATTTTTGTTTTTAAGAGATTCCAGATATATCTGTCAGTTTTCTCTTTATGTCTTTATTTTGTTTTGATTTACTTGGCTCTTTTTCATTCTCATTCTTTCTTTCCTTTTTCAGTCATATCTATTCTCCCTTGGGTATTTTGTAATTTAGTCCTCTAAGGTAATTCTGTCTTTTGCTTCAATTTCTTTCCTAACCTCAGTCAGCACTCACTTGTTTGTTTCTAAGTTTAAAATGTTCTGATTCATAATATTCCTTCATATCTGTAATTCTTTAATATATTTCATTCACAACTTTCTCTGTTTTGCAGTGGTTTTTACTCAGCTGTGTGTGTGTGATTATTTTTATCAGATGAAAAGTTTTGTTTTGTTTAGCTGCACTGTACAGCATGAGGCATCTTAGTTCCCACACCAGGGATGGAACCCATGCTCACCACAGTGAAAGTACAGAGTCCTAACCCCTGGACTATCAGGGAATTCCCTCAGTTGAAAAGTTTTGATTCTCACCTTTTTTTTTTTTTTTTTAAGAATAGCTTTGTGCAGACATTGAGATCCTTTTTCTAATCTTTATAAACTGTACTGAAAGTTCCTGGTTCAGCAATGACATCTGATGCTATTATACAGAAAAAAGTGTTTGGATGCCTTATTTGTTTATTGGTTCAAGAGCACCCTCTTCTGTTGATACAAGAAAGTATATTTCCTTTAATAAATGGTGCTGGGGGGAGGGGTCATTTCAATTTCTGATTTCTCCAGTACATACCTGTCCCTTCTCTGTTACTGCCTTCTTCCTTCTTAAACCTTGTGTCCTATGCAGATTTCAGGCCCCTGAGATCACATCTCAGCGCTCTGATCACCAGGTCTCAAACCTGTTGTTAGTATTTACTTAGGGTGGGACTTTCTTCTGAGTGTAAACTCTGGGTGATGTTAATCATGTTTAACTACAGCTGATACCCTGAAGAAGCCCTCTCTCTTCCTCACAATTCATGTAAATGCCTGAAATTTCATATTAATGGAATAATATAGTATGTGATCCTTTGTGATTGACTTTTTGTGAAATATCTCCAAGTTTCACCCATATTGTAGCAGCTCTCAGTAATTCATTGCTTTTCACACTGAATAATATCCCATTCTATGGTTATACCATAATGTGTTTTTCCATTATCCAGTTGATGAACATATGGGTTGCTTCCATATTTTTGACTATCATGAACATTCATGTACAAGGTTTTGTGTGGACATGTTTTCATTTCTGTTGGGTATATACCCAGGAGTGCAATTACTGGGCCTTGTGGGAACTCCATGTTTAGCATTTTGAGGAATGGTCAGATTATTTTCCAAACTAGCTTGTATCATTTTACATTCCCATCAGCATTGTATGAGAGTTTCCTTGGCTCATCCTTGCCAACACTTGCTATTGTCTGTCTTTTTTTTTTTTTTTTTTTTGCTGTGCTTGGTCTTCACTGTGGCTTGAAGGCTTAGTTGTCCCATGGCACATAAGATCTTAGTACCCCGACCAGGGATGAAACCTGAGTCTCCTGCATTGGAAGGTAGATTCTTAACCATTGGACCACCAGGGAAGTTCCTGTCCTCTTTTTTTTTTATTAGTATAGTCATCCTAATGGATATAAAGTGATATCTCACTATGGTTTTAGTTTGAATTTCCCTTATGATAACTGATGTTGAGAGTCTTTTCATGTCCTTATTGGCCATTTGTATATCTTCTTTGAAGAAAGGTCTAGTTAAGCCCTTTGTTCATTGGACTATTTGTTGCTTTATTGTTGGACTTTAAGTTTCTTTATTTATTCTAGATGTAAGTCCCTTGTTAGATATATGATTGGCAAATATTTCCACTCATTGTGTGGATTGTCTTTTCACTTTCTTGGTGGTGATTAATGTACAAAAATTTTAAAATTTTGATGAAATTTTAAACTTACCTATTTTTCCTGTCATTTGTGCTTTTGATGTGGTATCTATTTTCATGGTCTAACTCATGGTCACAAAGATTTACTCCTATAATAAATACTTCTATACTTTGTTTTTGAATACTCATTTTGTATCTAGCAACCTTGCTAAACTCTCTAATTTTAGTAATTTACTGTATTTTACTTTTGATCTTCTATGTACATGACTATATCATTTGAAAGTAATGACAGTTTAAATTTTTGTTCCAATCTTTAAATCTTTTATTTCTTATTGTTGCTTTCTGCCCAGCATAATGTCAAATAGAAATAGGGATAGCAAATATCACTGTTTGATTCCTGATGTATAAAGAGAAAACTTTCAATATTTCTCTTTTAAGTTTGATGCTTATTATAGGTTTTTAAGATTAAGGAAGTTCCAGTCTATTACTATTTGCTTACAGTTTTTCTTTACCATTTTGTCAAATGCTTTTTCTGGATCTACTGATAAGATCATATAATAATTCTTTCATCAGCTAATGTGGCAAATTCATTGACTAATTTTTATTTTAAATCAACTTTACATTCTTAATATAAACCCAATATCCTCTTCACTCCTTTTTTATATTATGGGATTCAATTTGCTAATATTTTATTCAGGATTTTGCTACACTACTTGTGATACAAGTTAACCTGAACTTTGTCTTTTTTAAAACTATCTTTTTTCGGACTTGGTATAAAGGTTAGCTAGAATGGAAAGTAATTAGAGAAGACACCCTCCCCCTTTAACTATTCTCTGGAAGACTTTGCATGAATTGCAATGTTTTCTTCATTGAATATGTGGTAGAGATTACTTATGATGCCATCTGGGCCTGAAATTTATGAGAAGCTTAAATTACTGATCTTATTTCTTTTGTACTTATAGATCCANATATCCTCTTCACTCCTTTTTTATATTATGGGATTCAATTTGCTAATATTTTATTCAGGATTTTGCTACACTACTTGTGATACAAGTTAACCTGAACTTTGTCTTTTTTAAAACTATCTTTTTTCGGACTTGGTATAAAGGTTAGCTAGAATGGAAAGTAATTAGAGAAGACACCCTCCCCCTTTAACTATTCTCTGGAAGACTTTGCATGAATTGCAATGTTTTCTTCATTGAATATGTGGTAGAGATTACTTATGATGCCATCTGGGCCTGAAATTTATGAGAAGCTTAAATTACTGATCTTATTTCTTTTGTACTTATAGATCCATTTACTCATCTACTTTTTTCTTTAATTTTGGAAAGTTATTTTTTTCTAGGAAATTATTAATTTCATGCAAAACATCAAAGTCATTGGTATAAAGTTCCTTGTAATATTTTATCTTTTAAATAACTGCAACACTCATATGTTATGTGTGTTCTCTTATGTTCTTAATATTGATCAATTGGTTATGTTCATCTTTTTTTTAAAAATCAATCTCACCAGGAGTGAGAGTTTCATATAAATTTTATTAATCTTTTTTAAAAAGTCAACTTTTGGTTTTGTTGATTCTCTCTATCTATACTTTTCTACTTCATTAATTTTCACTTTTAACTTTATGACTCCCTTTCTACTCTTGGTATATTTTTCTGTTATTTTTAAAAATGTCATGAGATACATATTTTTCTCAATAAATTTCAGCCTTTGTTCCCTTCTAATATATACACTTAAAGCAAATATTCTTGTAATTATTGTAGCCCACAAGAGTTTCTATTCAGTGCTTTTGTTATCAGTCAGCTTGAAATATTTTCTAATTTCCATTAAGATTCCTTCTTTGTCCCATAGCTTTTTAGAAGCATGTTTCAAAAATTTATGGACATTTCCTACCAATACTTCTGTTATTGATTTCTAGCACATTTTTCACTGAGATCTTAGAGGATATAATCTATACAATTTAAATCCTTTGAAACTTGTTGAGATTTGTTTATGATATTTATAAATGTTTCATGAAAGCTAGAAAAAATATATTCTGTAGTTGTTTGGTATAGTGTTATATACATGTTTAATAGGTCAAGTTTCTTTACTGTGTTGTTCAAATATTTTATATCCTTACTAAACTGTTTTTGTCTATTTGTTTAATCAGTTACTGAGAGATGTTAAAATTATCCTATATAACTGGCTAGTCTATTTCTCCTTGTAGTTCTGTCAGTTTTGTCTTCATATAATTTGAATTAATATTACTGAGTGCATGAATATTTAGAAGTGTTGTATCTTCTTGGTGAATGAGATGACTACAACTTTAATATTTTAAAAATGTAAAGTCTATCCTGACATTAATATCTTATATTAGCTTTATTTTGGGTGGTGTTTGTTGTTCAGTTGCTAGAAGTGAAAGTGAAAGTGAAGTCAGTCGTGTCCGACTCTTTGCGACCCCATGGACTGTAGCCTATCAGGCTCCTCCGTCCATGGGATTTTCCAGGCAAGAGTGCTGGAGTGGGGTGCCGTTTCCTTCTCCAGGGGATCTTCCTGACTCAGGAATGGAACCCGGGTCTCCTGCATTGCGGGCACGTGCTTTACTGTTCAGTTGCTAAGTAATGTCCAAATCTTTGCAACTCCATGAACTGCAGCACACCAGGCTCCCCTGTCCTTCACTGTCTCCTAGAGTTTGCTCAAACTCATGTCCACTGAGTCAGTGATGCCATCCAACCATCTCATCCTCTGTAGTCTCCTTCTGCTCTTGCCTTAAATCTTTCCCAGCAGCAGAGTCTTTTCCAATGAGTCAGTTCTTTACATCAGGTGGCCAAAATATTGGAGCTTCAGCTTCAGCATCAGTCCTTCCAATGAATATTCAGGGTTGATGTCTTTTAGGACTGACTAGTTTGATCTCCTTGCTGTCCAGGGACTCTCAATAGTTTTCTCCAGTGCCACAATTTAAAAGCATCAATTCTTTGGTGCTCAGCCTTCTTTATGGTCCAACTCTCACATTCGTATATGACTACCGGAAAAACCAGAGCTTTGACTATACAGACCTTTGTTGGTAAAGTGATGTCTCTGCCTTTTAATATGCTGTCTAGGTTTGTCACAGCTTTTCTTCCAAGGAGTAAATGTCTTTTAATTTCATGGCTGCAGTCACCATATGCAGTGATTGTTTAAATGCCATATTTTCCCCCATATTTTTAAACTTTCAACCTTTCTATATCCTTTTGTAATAGATATGTCTATCGTTTAAGGATGTAGTGCGTGTATGTACCTGTGTGAATTCAGTCTAACAATCTTAACTATTAACTGAAGCATTTAGTCAATTTGCATTTAATGTAATTTAATATGGATACATTCATCTTTTTAATGTACTGTCTCTTAATACCACTTCTTCTGTGTTCCCTTATATTGTTTTTCCTCTGTTGGACTAGTTACATTAAAAAAAATCATTCAGTTCTCACTCCCATTAGTTTGAAAATGATACCATTAAAAAATTCTTTTTATGGTTACCATAAAAACATGACTCTTGATTTATCAAAGTCTAATATTAATCTTTACCCTTTTCTTTCTCCCAGATAATGCAAAGACTTTGCTGCTGTGCTATGCTAAGTTGTGTCTGACTCTTTCCAACACCATGGACTATAGCCAGCTAGGCTTCTCTGTCCATGGAATTTCCCAGGCAAGGATACTGAAGTGGGTTGCCATTCCCTTCTCCATGGGATCCTGATCCAAGGTTGGAACCTACAGGCGGATTCTTTATCACTGTGCCACTTGGGAACAGTTAAATCCACTTAGTTTCCTCCGGCTTATGTGCTATTGTGTCATTAATTTTTTTTTCTGGTTAAAAAAATTAAATTTACCATTTCGGGACTTCCCTGGTAGTCCAGTGACTAAGAGTCTGAGCTTCCACTGGAAGGAGCATGGGTTCCATCCTGGTTGGGGAACTAAGACCCCAGAAGCCACACGGGGCAGCCAAAAAACAAACAAAAAAACCCCTGTGCATTGGCAAATGCCTATGAATAGAAGAGGTCCTGGTTCACTTGTGTTCTGACCACACAATACCCTAACCACTAGTCCTCCACTTCCCCCCACCACACATACTTGGCACAAGCTGCTATCATCTGTCTCCTGGACTTAACTGGTATCCCTGCTTCATGAGGGCTTCCCTGGTGGCTCAGTGGGTAAAGAGTCTGCCTGCAATGTGGGAGAGCTGTGTTTGATCCTTGGCTTGGGAAGATCCCCTGGAGAAGGAAATGGCAACCCACCCCAGTATTCTTGCCTGGAGAATTCCATGGACAGAGGAGCCTGGTGGGCTACAGTCCACGAGATCACAAGAGTTGGACACGACTGAGTGACTAACACTTTCACTTTCTTTCTGCTTCTAAAACTGTATAACTCAAGTTGGGACTTGAACTCATGGTCTTTCAACTGAAATCACATATCTTATCTTAGGACTTGATGAAGTTCAGGTTCTTGATGTCTCATCACAGAAAAAATTCAGTGAGAGACAAAGTTGATAGGGATAGGGTAAAGGGACAAAGAAGATGATTAAATAGTTTCGCTCAGTTGTGTCCGACTCTTTGCGACCCTGTGGACTGTAGCCTACCAGGCTTCTCTGTCCATGGCATTCTCCAGGCAAGAATACTGGAGTGGGTTACCATTTCCTTCTCCAGAGGATCTTCCCGACCCAGGGATCGAACCCGGGTCTCCCGCATTGGAGGCAGACGCTTAACCTCTGAGCCACCAGGGAAGCCCTGTTTATCATATTAGGGGACTGTAAGTAGAAAAAATATGGGAGACCTCTGTAAGTTAATGATTTCTCAAGAGAGCAGGTTTGCTTAATCACAAAAACAAGCAGGCTTGTTTAGCAACAAAACTATGTAACAGAAGCATCAAACGTGTCACACAATAGAATGATGGTGACATGAGCCCCACATCCTGCCCAGTGAGCTCAATAAGTTAGTGGTCCCTAGGACATGCTCTCTGCACACATAAAAACAATAATTTGTGGACTTAGCTTGAACACATAGGGACAAGAAAACTCCTCTGCCAAACCTGGAGGAGGAACTGATGATGGAAGCATGACATCTACTCAAGAAACACAAAGAAGTTCTTTCCCCTCTCCCCACTTTTCCTTTGATTATAAAACTGTAGCTCAGTAAGTTCTTGGAGCACGACATTTCTTGTCAACTTGCTTGTAAAACTCACAAAATTTCTATTCTAATAAATTATTTCTTATCTATCACTTTGCCTCTCACTGAATTCTTTCTACATTGACACATATAGGACTGTGGTACTGGAGCTCTTCATAGCCCCCCAAACAAAACCAAATGTTTTCAAATTTACAGAAAAAAGTGAATTTATTTAGAGAGAAATACACTCTACAGATAGTGTTGGCCATCTCAGAAGGCAAGAGCCACCCCCGGGGTGTGGAAGCTGACTGAGCCAACTCATTAGAAAAGACCCTGATGCTGGGAAAGATTGAAGGCAGGAGGAGAAAGGGATGACAGAGAACGAGATATTTGGTTGGATGGCATCACCGACTCAATGGTTGTGAGTTTGAGCAATTTCCAGGAGATGATGAAGGACAGGAAACCCTGGCATGCTGCAGTTCATGGGGTCGAAAAGTGTTGGACATGACTGAGTGACTGAATAACAACCCCAGGGTACGTAGTTGTCAGTTTTTATGAGTGAGTGAAGTCGCTCAGTCGTGTCTGACTCTCTGCTTTACTGTCTAAGCCACCAGGGAAGTCAGTGGGTAATTTCATTGGCTAATGAGTGAGACCGATATTCCAGTTATTTTGGGAAAGGGATGGGGATTTCCAGGAATTGGGCCACCACCCACTTGTTGATCTCTTATGGCTGGCCTTGGAACTGTCATGGTGCCTGTGGGTGTGTCATTTAGAATGCTAATGTGTTACAATGAGCGTATACTGAGCATCAAGTTTTAGTGGAAGTCTCCTCCGCCATCTTGGGCCTAGTTGGTTTTAACCATTTATGTCATGTCCTATGGCTATGTCATTCTTTTTTTTTTTTTTTTTAATATTTTATTTATTTATTTTTGACTGTGCTAGGTCTTCTTTGTTGCATGACGGCTTTCTCTAGTTATGGCAGGTGGGTGCCACTCTCTAGCTGTGGTGCCTGGGCTTGTCATTACAGTGGTTTCTCCTATTGCAGAGCACTAGCTCTACTCCTTGCAGGTTTTAGTAGTTGTGGCACGTAGGCTTAGCTGCCCTAGGGTACGTGGAATCTTCCCAGACCAGGGATTGAACCTGTGTCCCCTGCACTGGCAGGTGGACTCTTAGCCACTGGACCACCAGGGAAGTCCCAAGTCATTCTTTTAAAGGTTGTGCCCTGCCCCCTTCCCTCCCATTTAATTTCCACCTTTGCCCCCTCATAGAAATGACAGTGATCCTTTAAAGGAATAAATCAGGCTTGACATTTCTTTATTTAAAACCTCCCAGTGCTTTGAAGCCCACTCAGAATAAAATTCAAAGTCCTTCCCATGACCTATAAGGACTTACATAACCTGACCCCTGGTTACCTCTCAGATCTTATCACCTGCACTTCAGAAACACTGGTTTCCTTGCTGTTCCTCAAACAAGTCAATCACACTTGAGCCTTGGGGTTTTGTACTTACTGCCTGTAATGCTCTTTACCCTGATATTCACATGGCTGGTCCTTTTACCTCCTTTACAGTGGTTCTGCTCAAGTTTCACCTATCAGAAAGGTCCTCTCTGACCATTCTACATAAAATATCTTTCCTTTCCCTTTAGTCTCTATCCTCCTATCCAGCTTTATTTTATTTTAGGACTTGTTGCCAATTGTTATATGTTTATTTGTTTTTTAACATATTCTTTCCTCTCCCACTAGATTGTAAGCTCCATGAAAACAGGGACTTCTTAAATTTATTTTTTATGTCCAATATCTTACACAGTACCTTGCACACTATAGGTGCCCAATAAATACTATGTTAATGAAGAGACTGTAAAACCTACATAAAGGAAACTAAGTTTTTTCCAGAGAGACATCAAAGTGAAACCGTTTACGACAGATTGGGACTTGAACCCATGTGCTGGGACTCGAATCCAGCCAAAGCTCACAGCACCTGGCTTCAGGACCTAATGAAGCTCAGGTTCTTGATCTCTCATCACAGAAAAAATTCAGTGAGAGACAAAGTGATAGGTAAGAAGTGGATTTATTCAGATACAGAGAGAAGCACACTCCACAGACAGAGTGTGGCCATTGCAGAGGGCGAGTGTGGCCCCAAAATTTGGAATGGTTAGCTTTTATAGGCTGGGTAATTTCATATGCTAATGAGTGGGAGGATTATTCCAACTATTTTTGGGAAAGGGTGGAGATTTCCAGGATTTGGGCCACCGCCCAGTCCTTGGTCTTTTAACACTGCCTTGG
This sequence comes from Neotragus moschatus, assembly GCA_006410615.1. NCBI lineage: Eukaryota > Metazoa > Chordata > Mammalia > Artiodactyla > Bovidae > Neotragus > Neotragus moschatus. Next base: position 5,118 of record SJYA01001303.1, on the reverse strand, counting down.
AACTGTCATGGCACCTCTGGGTGTCTTTTCACTTGCTGATTGAGGATCAAGTTCTAGTCTTGTCTGCCAACTTGGTACCATTTGATTCTAATCAGTTTATGTTCTGTTCTTGGGCTATGTCATTCTTTCAAAAGTTGTGCCCTGCTTCTTTCCCTCCTGTTACATTCCCCCCTTAGAGATTTAACTTCCAGATTCTTATGGGAAGCAGAAGGGTGAAGATCCATCTTCTGTAATTGCTTCAAGGCTGAGTAGGGGTGACAACCCTGATTCAGTTCAGTTTACTCAGTTTACTCAAACTCATGTCCATTGAGTCGCTGATGCCATCCAACCATCTCATCACATGAGTACTGGAAAAACCATAGCTTTGACTAGACAGACCTATGTTGGCAAAGTAATGTCTCTGCTTTTTAATATNTTGCAATAAAACCTAACTTTACAACCTTTAAAAAGGATTGAAAAAGTTAGTGTCCTTCCTAGTTGACATTTAGGTGGAAAAATAGGTTCTTTCCAGTAGTTTTGGTACTGCACATGGATATACAAAATGGCTTCCCTAGCTAGGCCTCATCCCTAGAGGGTTGGAGGGTTAGAGCTCTTTTTCAAGAGAGAAATAAATGTAATGGAAGAGAGATGTGAACTTTACCTGCATTGGCAGGATCCTGTAATCCCTCTGTAATAATGGCTTGGGGGATACGCCCACACACTCTTTGGGACTACATTGTATTTACATCAGATTTTCTATCTGTAAATATATCACAGAACTAGGACTAGACAGATAATGTCTGTAAATTTATGTACTAAGAGCTGTGTTATAATAAATTCTGTCGTATTCACATTTTTGTCTCTTTTTCAGCATCTTGTGTTTTGTTTCCAAGCCTGTCATTGAACTGTTTTTGTCTTCCATGAAATACTTTTAATTGTAATATGCCTGAGTTAATTCAAGAGAGTGAGTTTTGTAAAGTATACCTTCTTCTCAGATGTTGCTGGGTTAATTATTTATGTATTGTAGAACTCACAGTGAAAAGTGTTACCAAAATGCAAGGAATCGAAAGAATTCTGTGACACAAATATTCCCTATTAAAAAGCAACTGATTCTAGATAATTTAAAGACCAAGACTAAGAAACTGTTGGATATACGTGTGGCAAAAAACAACAAATCTTTCTGGTAAGGAAAAGTAACATAATTAGAAATAACTCTTTGGTTGAATGTCTAGTTTATGGATATATAAAATCAAATGTGTTGCTGTGTTGTGCTAAGTCACTTCAGTTGTTTGTGACTCTTTGCAACCCTATGGACCGTAGCCTGCCAGCCTCCTCTGTCCATGGGATTCTCCAGGCAAGAATACTGAAGTGGGATATAAAATCAAATACTGAATCCCAAACATACCTTTTTATACAGTCATTACGTAGGAACAGGGCAGAAACCAGCCACCCTATTAAATGAAAAGGAAACTGGGGCCCAGAACGCTTTTAGTGTGTGCCGTGTTGGACACCCCTTTTGCCTGTGATATGACTACTTCAGCATTCCTTGAAACTTAAAGTATAAATATCAATAACAGAATTCCAGCGCTGGGAGCTTTTTTACTCTGATTTTCTCGGTTTACCAAAGAAGAAACTGAAGCCCTTAAAGATTGAGGGCTTTATTATCATCATTCAGAGAGGCAGGTTCTTAAACATCCTGGTCTCCAGAACTTTCAGGAACAACGTACACAGGAAAAACGTGACTGTTCATTGGGATCTAACATTTGCAACTTGTCTTTTAATGAAAGCATTAAAATAAAATTCCCAGGGATGGCACTCTCCTCTCTGGCCTTTCTCCCAGTTCTTCCCCGGGCCGAGGCTTTCTGGGTCAAGGTTGGAAGCTTCCTCCGGCCCTGGCAGGCATCCAGAATTGTGAATAGATAGTTTGAAAGCGTCTGATAGGAGAAGCTTAGATGAATTAAGATGAAGTCTGATTGTCATCGGTCAGCTGAGGTCTTTTGCAAAGAGCCCCCCTGGTCTCCCTCTGTGCCTGGGCAGCCGTCCTCCGCCCAAGGCTCTGGTTTCCTTTCTCAATCTCCCCGCGGCTGCGGCTGCGGCTGCGGGGGGCACCTCGGCCTGGGGTGATGGTACCCCCCGGCCGGGCGGGGGAGCCTGACCTTGCCCCCCGCCCTTTAGGTGCTCCACAGGAAGCACGTCCCGCACGCAGGAATGGGCCGGGACGGTTGCGACTGTAAACCGATGGCAAGCGGGGGACCCTGGGCGTGTGGAAGGGAGCGGCGCCACCAGGGCCTCGCTTTCCTCCTCCTCCTTCTCCTCGCTCGCCACTCGCCCGATCGCCTACCATGACTCAGCGCTTCCCGCAGGCTGCCAGGCTGGGGACGCCGGCTCCTCGCCGGCTCCTCCCGCCGCATCCACCCCCTCTCGCCACCCACGCCCGCCCCCCGGCCGCCGGCCCTTTCTCCGCGCCGCCGCCGCACTCCGCGCCGGCGTCCTGGCAGCATCCGCCGCCCGGCCCGCACCCACTCGCCGTGCACGCTCGCCCCCCGCCATGGAGCCCCGGACCCCTCGCCGCCGCCACACCCCCCAGCGCGGCTACGCCGTCACCCGGAACCCCCACCTCAACAAGGTGAGCCCGCCCGGCCCTCCGCGGTCCCCGACTCCGTCCGGCTCACGGGCAGCAGCACTCCGACCTTCCCCCAGCGGCTCCGCGGTCGCCGCCTTGCCCCTCCGCCCGCGGCCCCCGAGACGCCCCCCGGGGCAGGCAGACCAGCAGGCGGCTGGGGGCCCCCGGGGCGACCCCACCACCACACCCCACCCCGAGCCTCGGCGCTGGCCTAACGGAGGGGCCGCCGGGGGCGGGGGTGCGGATACCCCGGAACGTGATGCGAGGCCGGGGGTTTGGCCCGGCGCCTCGGCATCTCGTTTGGGGAACGTAGGAGATGTGCAACTTGTTTTTAAATACTTCACGGCTTCTCCAAAAGCCAGAGCCAGGGCAGAGAAAGGAGTGGCAGCGAAGGGCGTGAACGGTTGTTGTCTGTGAGGGTAGCAGGTGGGCTGCCCGCTGGGGCCTCGCTGTGCCAACCCACGTAACAAGGTCCGCTCTGGGGTGCTGATCCCCGGAGGCTGCTGTGGGAGCGAGGTGGCCCTGCTGGTCCAGCCTGGATGCAAACGTGCCCTGAGAGTGGCGGGTCACGTGAGCAACCTGAAAGTCAAGGCCTCTTGGTTTCTGGAGCGTGCCTGTGGGTGGCTTCAGCCTCGGGCGCTGCGTGGCCTGGTGCACCATCCTGCCCCAGTCCAGGGGCTGTGGGAAGAGCCAGATTTTTTTGAATCGGGCCTTCTGGAAATGAATTTTCTAAGACATCGCCTCCTTTTCATTAAAAGGGAGACTCAGTGCAAGAGACCCCTTTTCATATCCGTTTCCTTTTTCTTCACAGGTAATTAGACGCCCAAGATCTCTCACAAATGAAAAAACACCTCGGGATGTATAAATTTGCTTATTGGCTATTTAGCAATCACCCTCTTTTTATACTCAGGTTTGTCTGCGGATGGTTCCTTTTGTGTAAAGGTGTGCTTTTTGACGGTTTCCTTTGAATTTGTTATGTGGAAAATGCCATCAGTCAGCACGGAAGCCTGTTGGTTCATTTTGGGATTCTCTTTACTAGACACTTTTTTCCATCAAAAACTGGACTCAGCACCCCTCTCCCCGACTATGTTGCCTCGTAATTTGTAAATTGTTATTAATGGCGTGAAGATGTGTGGCTTCCTTGATTTAATAAGTTCTAGCTCCTGTGAGTTCTTTTTGATGTTTATGATGACAGGCAGTTTTACGTATCCATAATTATTTAGCATTTCTGGCCATAAGGCANCACCCCTCTCCCCGACTATGTTGCCTCGTAATTTGTAAATTGTTATTAATGGCGTGAAGATGTGTGGCTTCCTTGATTTAATAAGTTCTAGCTCCTGTGAGTTCTTTTTGATGTTTATGATGACAGGCAGTTTTACGTATCCATAATTATTTAGCATTTCTGGCCATAAGGCATTATGAAGTTTTAAATATTTCCCACTTATTTTTTCCTCAATGATTTTAATTGCTAGCTTGATTTTTTTTTCTTCCTTTTTGTTCTAAAGGTTGGGGCCTATTTTAGGTAGGAAAAAAGGGAAAATTTGATGTGACAAAACAGTTTATTGCTTGTGTACCTGCCTACTGTAATTCATGACCAAGTACTAGGTAGCCTCTTAACGAGAATCACGTGAGTGGTATAACCTGTTTGTTGTTTGAATTTCCTCAAGTCGCTGAGGAGGGTGCCTGTGTCAAGTGGTTGATGGAATAGGCAATCCCAGAGCAAGCGTCATTATGCCATTACTGTTTACATCAAAAATTTATGATCTTGATATATTTTCATTGCTCTTCATGAGTAAGGATTCATTTCTACTTAAGAATTATAGTATCACAGAGATCTTCCACCAAAGGCATTAAGGTGTGGGTGGCATTAATGTGTCAGGAACACCTTTTTTGAATTTGTAATTGAATTTTATTGCATAATATCAGTTTGGACTTAAAATTCAGGTGGCTGACTTTGGCGTGATTAATGCAATAAGTTTCACTCTTGAACAGTCCTAAGACTGTGTGGTCCTTGTGGAAATAACAGAGTATCTTCATATGAACCACTGAAACTATAGCTGTGGGATCTTCTTGAAGGACCCTACTCTGAAGACCTCTGGGCCTTAAGTTTTCCTCTCACTCAGGAATTTTTGCTGGCCTTTGTGGTAACTTTGGCTACAGAGAAACACTAGAAGATGTTCCTCCTGAAACACCCTACCTAGCCTGTCAGCTGGCTACACTAAGCCTTCGGCCTCTCACACAAACCTTCATCCCCTTACCTTTGGGTAACTGAGACAGTTTTCCTAGTTTTATTTTCAGTATTATAGTCTGTCTTACATGTAGATGTGAAAGGAATGTCTTCATCAGTTAGCATGTTCTTCACGTTCTGCTTGTTATCCAAGCATTTGCTGTAGGGTATTATTTCCTATGTGTGTGTGTGTTCTCAGTTGTGTCTGACTCTGGGTACCTTGGACTCTAGCCCTCCAGGCTCCTCTGTCCATGGAATTTTCCAGGCAAGATTACTGGAGTGGGTTGCC
>SJYA01001302.1:33956-123154 GCA_006410615.1 Neotragus moschatus | reverse complement strand
GTCTTTTAATTTCATGGCTGCAATCACTATACAACCATCCACACATAATTTTCCTGTGTTTTACTCCCTTTTAGCCTTTATGCAAAACATATTTTTCCACAGCTATAATCAACATTGTGTTCTTATCAATGATGATTAAATCATAATGTCTTTAATGTTTCATTTTCATAATTAACATCTTCAGTAGCTGCATAGTGTTTTATCAAGACAACAGTTCAGGCAGTCGTTACTTGTCAGACATTTTGATCTTTGCCCACCCTCTGATTATTCTGTATGATTTAGCGTAACAAGACAAAACAATGTCCCTGAATCATCCACATTATTTGTTGGCTTTGAACTCAGCATTTCTTTAATGAATTGCATCTGGGATTCTAGATATAGAATACAGCTGTCCTTTGTAAAGGCTACTTAGTATTTTCTGATGTTTTAAAGCCTGAGGGGGGTTGCACACATGTGATTCTTTCTCAGGGACATGGTACAGCCTGTTCAAGCAAATATCTCCATGGGACATTATCTCAGACATCCTTTACATTTGGAAATGGACAAGGGAGGGATGGAGCAATGCCAAAGCCCCAGAGAAGAGAAACCCATCTCCAAGGATCTGTCCCAGCTTGAAACAAGTTATGCTGTATCAGCTGCTCTACTAAAGTGCACTTCCATGTTGGGTGAAGTGTTTTCTGTTGTCTTCCTCTTCTGGTTATCTGTTTTAGTTATTTATACTCATCGCTATTAATAGAAGGCTATCCCTCATTTATTTCACTCAAAAGATACCTATTATGCCTGTGCAATTTCTGGATCTGAAGAACATTTTCCTCCTAATTGAATCCACCTGCACTAAAATCACAAGTTTTTATTCTTACTCCCTTCATTATTATAGCTTTTTATAGAATATGAGATATTCATAACCATTTCATTCACTGAACTACCCCCGAGGTTATGGGATCCATGTAGAAATGGCTTTGCTACAGTACATTTTGCCATCTAACTTTTAGCTACTGAACAATGCCACCTTATCTACTTTTGGATCATACTCAGACATAAATGTTTATTGAGGGTTAAAAAAATTATTTCTTCCAGACTGAGGCATACACTGAATTCATTATTACAATTTATCGCAACAGTGCAGAGCTTGATTTTAAAACTGTTCATTTTCCCAGAGTACCCTGAAAGATTAGGCTTTGTGATCTTTCTTGGACAGCCAAATATAGCTTGCCTCCATTTGCAATCCTAGAGGAAATGATCATTGAACAAGCTTCATATTTTTAAATGGAAACAAACAAACAAAAAAACAGCAATAGCTCTCCAAAGACTCCTTTAAGAAAGGCAAAATTATTGAACTGGAATAGTTTCTGAATTATTTGGCCTTGAAATCTATTTATATTAGGAACCCACTATTTTCCTTGAGTCCCCAAACTTTCATTTTAAAACCTATAATCATGCTAAAGCTATAAGTTAACTGCTGAAGGATGGAATTTTACAGGATGTGCTGTGGACAGGGTGTGAGCAGAGGAAAGAATATGTTTTCACACTTTAAGTTGCTAGAGGAAAAATGGTATTTGAGCATAAATTGGCATGAGAAGGAAGGAAAGTCTTGGTTGGTAGGAAAAAAAAAATGTCTGCTCTGTTGAACTGCAGTGTTTCAGTTCTTCAAAATTATGTACAATTTTTTTGTGTGCTTCACATTTTTGATCAGACTTGAAAGAAACCTTGGGAAGGAAGGGATCTTGTGATCCTTAGACTGAGGCTGGATTTCCACAAGCATGTTCCTTTTCCACAGTGCCAGTGCTGCAAAATTCATCCTAGTGGATAAAAGTAAAGCTGGAGCTCATGCTCCAAATTGCAACCACTGGGTATTTCCACTGAAATTGTCTGGCACCCTCTAAAGCTTATTTAATGCTATACATATCTTTTGGCTGCCTCCTAAGACTATCCCCTTTCATTCTCTATATTAATCTTATCATCATTTTCTTATCCCTCAATCATGATAACTTTATTATTGTTTTTTTTGGTGATCTATTTTATTTTTTTAAAGTTTTTTTAAATTAAAAAAAAATTTTTTTTTTCCATCTTAGGAGTACATGAGTTCCCAATCTTGAACCCCCACCACCACTTCCCACCCCATATCAACTCTCTGGATCATCCCCATGCACCAGTCCCAAGCATCCTGTATAAATTTAAATTTTACTTCCTCTCTCTCACATCCAGTGAGTCTCCAAGTTCTCCTGATTTTACCTGTATTCCATCTTTCTCATGTATGTCTCCCCTCCACCCTGGCCACTCCATACAGCCCCTATGACACACACCCTGGAAGCAGCTGGAATGGTTTTGGGAATTAGATGTCTTGGGATTGAATCCTAATGTGTCACTTATTAACATGGGTAAATAAAATAGGGCTGGTACAGCCATCTTATAAGGAGTGAGGTAATAAAAATATGAAATATGAAAAATAATTCACATAAAGCACAATGTTTAACACAAACCAGGCTCCATAAATGGAAGTTAGGGTCATGAACCTCTTTCCTTCCTACTACTCCTCTCCCTTCCATGTTGCGGCTGCTAAGTCGCTTCAGTCGTGTCCGACTCTGTGCGACCCCATAGACGGCAGCCCACCAGGCTCCCCCATCCCTGGGATTCTCCAGGCAAGAACACTGGAGTGGGTTGCCATTGCCTTCTCCAATGCATGAAAGTGAAAAGTGAAAGTGAAGTCGCTCAGTTGTGTCCGACTCTTTGTGACCCCATGGACTGCAGCCCACCAGGTTCCTCCATCCATGGGATTTTCCAGGCAAGAGTACTGGAGTGGGTCACCATTGCCTTCTCTCCCCTTCCATGCTAACGACCATCAAATCAGTCTAATGAAAACATTTCATATACTCTCTTCACCTCTTGGACTCCCCAGTACTTGCTGGCACCCAAAAGCCTGGCTCTAAGATACCTGGCTAGCATTCTGTCTACATCCATGAACACAGCACTTCATAAGCTGGATTTTTATAGTCATAAGAATCTGGTTTGCATTGCCCCATCTTTCATGTTCTTTTGCTGTGGCTCACACTGCCCTGTTCACTGAAGGATCTTTTCTCTTCACCCTTTCTAACAATACAAATTCTGTAAACTCCTGAGGATAAGGTCAAATCCAACTGTTTCTGCAAAGTCACCTCTAACCATGGTGTGCGTGCACGCTAAGTCGCTTCACTCGTGTCCAACTCTTTGCAACCCTGTGGACTGTAGCCCATCAGGCTCCTCTGTTTGTGAGATTCTTCAAAGAAGACTACTCGAATAGGTTGCCATGCTAGGGAAAGAGCAAATTAGCCAAGATAGCCTGGTCAGGCTCTCTCCCGTGGCCTCTCGCTCTTGCCCCATGTTTCGTAAATGTGATTATATAACAGCTGAGATCACTTATAGCACTGTGAGTGTGCATCACGAGGTTCTCTCTTGGTTACGGGGTACTCTGTGCTGTGCTATGTCTGTATGAGCTTGACATAAAAAGGGGTGGCATTACTGCTGCATCACGGCTGTGTTTGTTGGGTCAGCCATGAGAGGAGAGAATATAGCGTGTCTGCTGCTATGGCTGCTGTGCAAGCCAGGAGGGAATACTGTTATGGTCACTGTGCCAGCCAGGGGAGATGTTGTGTTTTGTAAGGATATGCTACAGCTGCTGCTATATCTGCTCCATCATCCAGGAGAGAATAAATGTGTCTGCAGTTCCTATGGTTCCTCGAGCCTTCTTCCAGCCTCTTAGCTTGGCCTTTGTCTATCATGGGTTCAGTGAACAGTGTGGACAGTGAGATACAGTGAAATAATTGGTGTTGTCAGCAGGATACCCAGCAGGTAGAGGAGCCTGAGGCTTCACTGGATTGGAGGGAGCCAGTGGCCACCATACAGCATGTGGTACCATGTGGCCTGGATCCCCTCAGCGTGGGCTCCAGTGGATGACTGGAAAGTGGTGGACAGTTAACCAGAAAGCATTGAGAAGGCGTTACAGGCAGTGAGTTCCCATTTGCTGAACAAGGAAGAAGACTGCTGGTGATACCGTGGGGTGGGTTTTCCTGATTGCCCTGAAGACAAAAATGGACAGTGTTCTGCATGATGCCACGCTGGTGCACAATGCACAGAGACACTTGGAAGAACTAGAGCAAAGTGTCCTGGTGCTACAGCAAGAACCCCATGGCCCTGAAGAGCCCAGCATCTCTGACAGCACAGTGGTGATGGTGACAATGAACATTATGAGACTGTGGGTCCCTGCTTGTCGGCGAGGCAGGTGGTGCAGCGGAAAGTGAGGCACGAGCAGTCTGTAGCCTAGGTGGGCATCCTCAAGGGGTTCCCACTGTGGCTGAGTTCATGATGCATCAACCATATACTTAAGTGCAGTTCGTCGACTCGGATAAGCAGTTTCAGCACAAAACAGTTTCAGCTTGGCACTTGGCTTTTGTGACTGTGGGACACAGGGGTGGGCCCATGTCTGGGGGAGGTTTGCGGGTCCTTACTGAGAGAAGTAGAGGAATGGCATGTGAGACGTCATTTTGAAAATGTGAAGACCCCTGAGAGGGCTCATGCTGGCAGGGGTCCTGTCCGGGTTGCACGGATGCAAATGTAGGCTGATTTGTGCAGAGGTATACTGTAAAGGCTGTGTCTTATGTAGAACATGGTACTGTAAAGGCTGTGTCCTGTGGTGTGGATGGTGTACTGTAAAGGCTATGTCATCAGATTTAGAAAAGTGTGATCATGTGGGTGGGCTGTGAATGCCACAAAAATCCCCTCCATGAAGGGGTGGGCCTGGCACCTGTGGGTGGTTTTGCGAGTCTTTAAAGAGAAACCATGCAGGGGTGGAGTTGCCCCTGTCAAGCTTTCCTAGGATTTCACAAGGATAGACAGTGGACTGGACTTGGCCATGGAAGATAAAGGTGCTCCACATGCAGTAGCTTCCCCGATAGCTCAGTTGGTAAAGAATCTGCCTGCAATGCAGGAGACCTGGGTTTGATTTCTGGGTCTAGAAGATCCACTGGGGCAGGGAAAGGCTACCCACTCCAGTATTCTAGGGCTTCCCTGGTGGCTCAGCTGGCAAAGAATCCACCTGCAATGTGAGAAACCTGGGTTTGATCCCTGGGTGGGGAAGATCCCTTGGAGAAGGAAAAGGCTACCCACGCCAGTATTCTGGCCTAGAGAATTCCATGGACTGTATGGTCCATGGAGTTGCAAAGAGTCAGACATGACTGAGTGACTTTCACTTTCACATGCAGTGGGTGGCTCTTCTAGTCCCGTGAGGGCAAAGGCTGCAGCATGAGTTCCAGATGCTATGTGGTGTTGGATTTTGCTATGTTTTGGTGATGTAGGTGTTTGCTGTTGTAGCTATTGTTGTTGAGGGATGTGGGTTCCAGTGGCAGCACTGTACACTGGGGGATGCTGCCAAGGGCAGAACTTACATAACCTGTGGGGTGGAACGTAGGGAAAGAGCAAAGTAGCCAAGATGGCCTGGTCAGGCTCTCTTCCCCCACGATCTCTCGCTTTGGCCCCATGTTTTGTAAATAATGATGCTGTAACATGCCAGGTCTAGCCTCAGTGGATCCAGGGTGATTCGAAGGGTGGATGGTGTTGGCGTCTTAGAAAAAACTTATTTAATTACAGATAGAGTGGGATTAGAAAATTAGCAAAGAAAAGAGGCTGAATAGCTTGGCTTACATCGAATACCAATCACCACCTATGTAGGCCACAGGCATCTTTCCATTCTCGCGAGGGAGAGGAGGCACTGAGACCCCCTCCACCCCCAGTCTGATCTTAGAAGCCCAGGCAGAATTAGTAGGCTTGGGGAGGACCCCTGAGCCAGATGGGAATTCAGCCAGAAAATAGTAGAAGATATTAGAAGAGAAAAAGAGGCTGAATAGCTTGGTTTACGTGGGATACCAATAAATTCCAAGACAAGGAATTTGCACCATCTATGTTGGGCTGCCAGCGCCACTTGAATATCGGAAAGTGCCCCTCCTTGGGCACATTTTCACGTGGACTTGAAAGCCGGGGCAAGTAAGCAGACATAGCAGGCACCCACGCTCCAGATGGGAATTCAGCCAGAAGTACGGAAAACAAGATAGAATGACATAGGGAAATCAGTCTTTCTGGAAACTGACCTGTTTTCTTTATTTTCAGTTTTGCTTATGTACCTTTTGTTACACATAGGGATGAATACAGAGTCACGCGGTGGTCAGCAGACCTGACCCTTGTCAAAATCAGGTGCTTTGCATAAATGTATGAAAAAGGTTTTAGGGATTTTACATCATCTTCTGGCCATGAGGCTTGCTGACATTTTATGACCCTTTCTTTCTGATAACCAAAAAACTTATTTTTTCCAAGGGTGTTTTTTCTTAAACCAGGCACCACCCTCCAAATAAAATTGCATTCCTATAGGGTGAGGGTGTAGTGAGTTACAATCAAGAAAGGAATTTATTTAATTCAAGATTAACATGATTAATCTTAAAGGTTAATACTTATTTCTCTTATATGCTAGTTATATTCATTATAAGGGAAGGGAATATGGAGATTTAGCAGCAAATATCAGCCCAACAAATGAAAAACCCTTCACCAATATACTTCTTAACCAACCCACTATACTAATAAATTCTAGCTTCCCCAAAGAATCTGCCTTTAGTAAGTCTAAAACATCTCATGCCTCTCATGGTTGGGAGGCCATAAAAAATCACATGTGGCCAGACGAACCTATACAGGCAAGCTAGACAACCTTCAGAGGAGTTTGTAAGCTGAAACACTCTTGTCACGCCCAGGAATTTTTATTAGCTGGAGCTGTAGGTTGACTCCTTCTCCGAGAGAAATGGTTATGGGGGAGAGCCCCCCGTAAAGTCAGAGGTGTAGGTGAGAGCATGAAACAGACTTTGGTTTTGGGGGTAGATGCTCGGGAACAGGGGGTTTCCTGAGGCTTGATCACGCCTTTGCGTATGCCAAGCCTCCTTCCTCATGACCTTTGCCATGGGCGGAGTTCCTCACGGGGCCCCCCCTGCAGTAACACCTGAGATCACTTATAGCATTGCGCATGCGCGTCAGGAGGGATTCGCTTGATCCTGGGTACTTAGTGCTGTATGCTTGCATGAGCTTGACCTAAAGAGTGGCAGCCTTACTGTTGTGTCATTGCTGCGCCAGTTGGGTCAGCCATGAGANGGGGCCCCCCCTGCAGTAACACCTGAGATCACTTATAGCATTGCGCATGCGCGTCAGGAGGGATTCGCTTGATCCTGGGTACTTAGTGCTGTATGCTTGCATGAGCTTGACCTAAAGAGTGGCAGCCTTACTGTTGTGTCATTGCTGCGCCAGTTGGGTCAGCCATGAGAGGAGAGCACATAGTATGTCTATTACTACAGCTGCTGCATCAGCCAGGAGAGAATATTGTTATGGCCACCGTGCCAGTGGGAGTGAGGCTGTGTTGTGTAAGGTTATGCTATGGCTACTGCGTCAGCCGGGAGAGAGAATAAATGTGTCTGCAGTTCCCATGGCTCCTCAAGCCTTCTTCCAGTCTCTCAGCTCACACCTTGCCTACCCTGGGGTCAACGAACAGTGCGGAGAGTGTGAACAGCGGGACACATGCCCTCCTCCAGGGTATCTTCCCCACCCAGGGATCGAACCACATCTCAATGTCTCCCACAGTGGCACACGGGTTCTTTACCACTAGCGCCACCTAGGAGCTCTCTAACCATGGCAGATGATAGTAATTTTACCATCTTCTGAACTCCTGTGGTTTAAAATGGGAGGTTAATCGCCTTGTGTCTTATGGTTTCCCGTGTTATTCTGAGCTTTACTGAGATGTTCTGCTGCTACTTCACCTTTCACGTGTTACTTTCTTAGTTCCTTGGGGGCAGAGAGAATGTATTTTCCTTTGTAGTGTATTTCATAGTCTCTCAGTTCAGTTCAGTCACTCAGTCGTGTCCGACCCCTGGCGACCCATGAATTGCAGCATACCAGACCTCCCTGTCCATCACCAACTCCCGGAGTTCACTCAGACTCATGTCCATCGAGTTGGTGATGCCATCCAGCCATCTCATCCTTTGTCGTCCCCTTCTCCTCCTGCCCCCAATCCCTCCCAGCATCAGAGTCTTTTCCAATGNGGGTGGGGGGTGGGGTGGGGGGGTGGGGTAGGGTGTGCTTCCATCAGCAGTAGGCACACCTGTGGCCTGAGTAAGGTGATGTTCTCTTCTGCCCAAGGAGGCAGGGATGGAGATGGGAGGAGGTATCCAAGAGCTGGTTTGTGGAGAGTAAGTACTTTGCTCAAGGAATGGATTACATACTGTGTACAGGCATCAAACTGCCCTGTGATGCCTGTGATGTACATAACAATTCATTGTTGTTATTCAGTTGCTCAATCATGTCTGACACTTTGTGACCCCATGGACTGCAGCACACCAGGTTTCCCTGTCCTTCACCATCTCCCAGAATTTGCTCAAACTCATGTCCATTGAGTCAGTGATGCCATCCAAATATCTGTCATCCCCTTCTCCTCCTGCCTTCGATTTTTCCCAGCATCAGAGTCTTTTACAATGAGTCAGCTTTTTGCATCAGGTGGCCAAAGTATTCAAGCTTCAGTTTTAGTATCAGTCCTTCCAATGAATATTCAGGATGGCTTTCCTTTAAGATTGACTGGTTTGATCTCTTTGCAGTAAAAGGGACTCTCAAAATCTTCTCCAACACCANGTCTTTTACAATGAGTCAGCTTTTTGCATCAGGTGGCCAAAGTATTCAAGCTTCAGTTTTAGTATCAGTCCTTCCAATGAATATTCAGGATGGCTTTCCTTTAAGATTGACTGGTTTGATCTCTTTGCAGTAAAAGGGACTCTCAAAATCTTCTCCAACACCACATCAGTTCTTCGGTGCTCAGCCTTCTTTATGGTCCAACTCTCACATCCATACATGACTACTGGAAAAACTGTATCTTTGACTAGACAGACTTTTGTTGACAAAGTAATGTCTCGCTTTTAAATATACTGTCTAATTTGGTCAGAGCCTTTCTTCCAAGGAGTAAGTGTCTTTTAATTTCATGACTGCAATCACCATCTGCAAGGATTTTGGAGCCCCCCAAAATAAACGCTGTCACTGTTTCCATTGTTTCCCCATCTATCTGCCATGAAGTGATGGGACCTGATGCCATGATCTTACTTTTCTGAATGCTGACTTTGAAGCCAGTTTTTTCACTCTCCTCTTTCACTTTTATCAAGAGACTCTTTAGTTCCTTTTCACTTTCTGCCATAAGGGTGGTGTCATCTGCATATCTGAGGTTATTGATATTCCCCCCAGCAATCTTGATTCTGGTTTGCACTTCATCCAGTTGGGCATTTCAGATGATGTACTCTGCATACATGGAGAAGGCAATGCCACCCCACTCCAGTACTCTTGCCTGGAAACTCCCATGGACGGAGGAGCCTGGTAGGCTGCAGTCCATGGGGTCGCTGAGAGTTGGACATGACTCAGTGACTTCACTTTGACTTTTCACTTTCATGCATTGGAGAAGGAAATGGCAACCCACTCCAGTGTACTTGCCTGGAGAATCCCAGGGACGGCGGAGCCTGGTGGGCTGCCGTCTATGGGGTCGCAAAGAGTCGGACACGACTGAAGCGACTTAGCAGCAGCAAATCTGCATACAAGTTAAGTAGGCAGGGTGACAATATGCAGCCTTGATGTATTTTTCCCAATTTGAAACCAGTCTGTTGTTCTATGTCTGGTTCTATTTCTTCTTGACCTGCATAAAGGTTTCTCAGGAGGCAGGTCAGGTGGTCTGGTATTTCCATCTTTTTATGAATTCTCAACAGCTTGTCATGATCCACACAGTCAAAGGCTTTAGCTTAGTCAGTGAAGCAGAAGTAGATGTTTGTTTGGAATTCTCTTACTTTTTCTATGATGCAATGGATGTTGGCAATTTGATCTCTGGTTCCTTTGCCTTTTCTAAATCATGAAATTCTTGGTTCACGTACTGTTGAAGCTGCTTAAAAGATTTTGAGTATTACTGGGCTAGCATGTGAAATGAGTACTATTGAGCAGTAGTTTGAACATTCTCTTGCATTGACATTCTTTGGGATTGGAATGAAAACTGAACTTTTCCAGTCCTTTCATAGAAAAGGTTATTAGTATAAAGCATAAAAATTAATTAACAATGTACAAGTAGAAATAGAGATTAATTTTAAAAATAAATAATAACAAAAATTTACTTTCCAGAAGTCCATTCACATAAAATTCCTTCTATTTTCCTTTGTCCTTTCCTCACTCCTCTCTCTCTCTATTCATTTCTTCCTTTTTTCCTATTCAGGCCAGAAACCTGAAATCATCTTAAAAGTGATTAGGATTTATTAAGCACTTGCTGTTTGTCAGGCTCTGTGCTGCTTTTATCCTGGTTGACCTCATCTCACCCTTATACAACCCAGTGACTGCAGCAGCATTTTCTTTCTTTTTTTTTTTTTTCTGCTAGATTTTTTAAAATTAGTTTTTATTGGAATGTAGTTACTTTACAATGTTGAGTTAGTTTCTGCTATACAGCAAAGTCAATCAGCTATCCACATAAATATATTCCCTCTTTTTTTGGATTTCCTTCCCATTTAGGTAACCATTCAGGGTTCCCTGGTGGCTCAGACAGTAAAGAATCTGCCTGCAATGCAGGAGACCCTGGTTCCATCCTTGGGTTGGGAAGATTCCCTGGAGAAAGGAATGGCTACCCACTCCAGTATTCTTGCCTGGAGAACTCCATAGACAGAGGAGCCTGGTGGACTACAGTTCATGGTGTTGCAAAGAGTCAGTCACCATAACCAGTATATAGAGAGCACTGAGTAGAGTTCTCTGTGCTATACAGGAAATTCCTATTAGTTATTGATTTTATACATAGTGTATATATATCAATCCAGTCTCTCAGTCCCTCCAACCCCTCTCTTCCCTCGGTTATATCCATATATCCATTTTCTGTATCTGTGTTTCTAATTCTACTTTGCAGATAATTTCATCCATATCACTTTTCTAGATCGCACATATAAGTGATTTATATTATATTTGCTTTTCTATTTCTTACTTTTACTCCATATGACAGTCTTTAGGTCCATCCATGTCTCTGAAAATGACACGATTTCATTTTTTATTATAGCAGAGCAATATTCCTTGTGTACATGTACGACTACAACTTCTTTGTCTATTCCTCTGTTGATGGACATTTAGGTTGCTTTCATGTCCTGGCTATTTTAGTTTTTTAAACTATTGTTATCTTATGGGTATATGCCCAGGAGTAGGATTGCTGGGTGATATGGTAGTTCTATTTATGTTTTTAAAGGAACTTCTATAGTGTTCTTCATAGTGGCTGGGTCAATTTACGTTTCTACCAAAAGTGTAGGAGGGTTTCCTTCTCTCCACATCCTCTCCAGCACTTATTTGTAGATTTTTTGATGAAGGCAATTCTGACTGATGTGAAGTGGTACCTCATTGTGATGGCTACACTGATTCAGTGGACATGAACTTGGGCAAACTTTGGGTGATGGTGAGGCACAGGGAAGCCTGGCGTGCTGCAGTCCATGGGATCACAAAGACTTGGACATGACTTGGTGACTGAATAACAAGTAATTAGTGATGTTGAATATCTTTTGATATGTTTGTTGGCAGATGTATGTCTTCTTTGGAGAAATGTCTATTTAGGTCTTCTGCCCATTTTCTGATTTTTTTTTTTTTTAATACTGAGCTGTATAAGTTGTTTGTATAACTTGGAGATTAACTCTTGTTTGCAAATATTTCCTCTTATTCTGAAGATTGTCTTTTCACCTTATTTATAGTTTCCTTCACTGTGCAAAAGCTTTTAAATTTAATTAAATCCCATTTGTTTATTTTTGTTATAATTTTCGTTACTCTAGGGGGTGGGTCAAAAAAGATCTTGTGATTTATGTCAAAGTATGTTCTGCCTATATTTTCCTCTAAGAGTTTTATGGTGTCTGGCCTTACATTGAGGTCTTTATTACATTTTGAGTTTATTTATTTATTTTTTATTGTATGGTGTTAGAGAGTGTTCTAATTCCATTCTTTTAGGTATAGCTATTCAGTTTTCAATATGCCAGCAAATTTGGAAAACTCAGCAGTGGCCACAGGACTGGAAAAGGTCAGTTTTTATTCCAATCCCAAAGGAAGGCAATGCCAAAGAATGCTCAAACTACTGCACAATTGCACTCATCTCACACGCTAGTAAACTAATGCTCAAAATTCTCCAAGCCAGACTTCAACAATACGTGAACTGTGAACTTCCAGATGTTCAAGCTGGTTTTAGAAAAGGCAGAGGAACCAGAGATCAAATTGCCAACATCTGCTGGATCATGGAAAAAGCAAGAGAGTTCCAGAAAAACATCTATTTCTGCTTTATTGACTATGCCAAAGCCTTTGACTGTGTGGATCACAATAAACTGTGGAAAATTCTNTCCAGATGTTCAAGCTGGTTTTAGAAAAGGCAGAGGAACCAGAGATCAAATTGCCAACATCTGCTGGATCATGGAAAAAGCAAGAGAGTTCCAGAAAAACATCTATTTCTGCTTTATTGACTATGCCAAAAGCCTTTGACTGTGTGCATCACAATAAACTGTGGAAAATTCTGAAAGAGATGGGAATACTAGACCACCTGACCTGCCTCTTGAGCAACCTATATGCAGGTCAGGAAGCAACAGTTAGAACTGGACATGGAACAACAGACTGGTTCCAAATAGGAAAAGGAGTGTGTCAAGGCTGTGTATTGTAAATCTGCTTATTTAACTTATATACAGAGTATATCATGAGAAACACTGGGCTGGAATCAAGATTGCCGGGAGAAATATCAATAACCTCAGATATGCAGATGACACCACCCTTATGGCAGAAAGTGAACAGGAACTAAAAAGCCTCTTGATGAAAGTGAAAGAGGAGAGTGAAAAAGTTGGTTTAAAGCTCAACATTCAGAAAATGAAGATCATGGCATCTGGTCCCATCACTTCATGGGAGATAGATGGGGAAACAGTGGAAACAGTGTCAAACTTTATTTTTTTGGGCTCCAAAATTACTGCAGGTGGTGACTGAAGCCATGAAATTAAAAGATGCTTACTCCTTGGAAGAAAAGTTATGACCAACCTAGATAGCATATTCAAAAGCAGAGACATTACTTTGTCAACAAAGGTGCATCTAGTTAAGGCTATGGTTTTTCCAGTGGTCATGTATGGATGTGAGAGTTGGACTGTGAAGAAGTCTGAGCACTGAAGAATTGATGCTTTTGAACACCATCAGTGTTGGAGAAGGCTCTTGAGAGCCCCTTGGACTGCAAGGAGATCCAACCAGTCCATCCTGAAGGAGATCAGCCCTGGTGTTTCTTTGGAAGGAATGATGCTAAGGCTGAAACTCCAGTACTTTGGTCACCTCATGTGAAGAGATGAGTCATTGGAAAATATTTTGATGCTGGGAGGGCCTGGGGGCAGGAGGAGAAGGGCACGACAGAGGATGAGATGCCTGGATGGCATCACTGATTCGATGGATGTGTCTGAGTGAACTCCGGGAGTTGGTGATGGACAGGGAGGCCTGTCGTGCTGCGATTCATGGGGCCGCAAAGAGTTAGAGACGACTGAGCAACTGAACTGAACTGGACTGATTCTGTTTTCCCAGCACCACTTATTGAAGAGACTGTCTTTTCTTCATTGCGTATTCTTGCCTCCTTTGTCATAATTTAGGTGACCACCAACTGTGTGAGTCTGTGAGACTCACAATCTGTAATACTGTGTGAGTCTCTATCTTTGCTTTCTATCTGGTTCCATTTATATTTCTTTCTGTGCCAGTACCGTACTGTCTTGATTACTGTAGCTTTTTAGTATAGGCTGAAGTCAGAGAGCATGATTCCTCCAGCTCTGCTTTTCTTTCTCAAAATTGCTTTTGAATGGAATGTCCTATAAATGTTAATTAAGCCTATCTGATATAGTGTGTCATGTAAGTCTTGTGTTTCCCTATTAATTTTCTGTCTGAGTGATCTATCCATTGGCGTTAGTGGACTGTTAAAGTCCCACACTATTAATGTGTTACTGTCATTTTCCACTTTTATGGCTGTTATCATTTACCTTACATATTGAGGTTCTTCTGTGTTGGTTGCATAAATATTTACAATTATATCTTTTTGGATTGATCCCTTGCTCTTTATGTAGTTCCTTCCTTGTCTCTTGTAATAGACTTTATTTTCAATGTATTTTGTCTGATGTGAGTATTGGTACCTCAGCTTTCTTCTGATTTCTATTTGCATGGTATATTTTTTTCCCATACACTCACTTTCAGTTTGCATGTATCCCTATATCTGAAATTGGTCTCTTGTATACAACATATATATATGTTTCTTGTTGTTTTTTTTTTGTCCATTGAGTCAATCTGTGCCTTTTGGTTGGAGCATTTAATCCATTTACACTTAAGGTAATTATTGATATATATGGTCCAATTACATTTTAAAAAATTCATTAATTTATTTTTATTGAAGGATAATTGCTTTACAGAATTTTGCTATTTTCTGTCAAACCTCAACCATGAATCAGCCATAGGTATAAATATATCCCCTACCTTTTGAACCTCCACATTTAATCCATTTATACTTAAGGCAATTATTAATATATATGGTCCCATTACATTTTCTTCTTATTATTTTATTTATTTTTTGGTAGGGCTTTTTCTTCTTTTATGTTTCCCACCTAGAAAAGTTTCTTTGGTATTTGTTGTAAAGCTGGTTTGGTGTTGCTGAATTCTCTTAGCTTTTGCTTGTCTGTAAAGTTTTTGATTTCTCTTAAAATCTGAATGAACACCTTGGTGGGTAGACTATTCTTGGCTGTAGGTTTTCCCGTTTCATCACGTTAAATATATCTTGCCACTCCCTTCTGGCCTGCAGAGCTTCTGCTGAAAAATCAGCTGATAACCTTATGGGGACTTCTTTTATATTAATTGTTGCTTTTTCCTTGCTGCTTTTAATGTTTTGTCTTTGTATTTAATTTTTGTTGGTTTGACTAATATGTGCCTTTGTTTCTCCTTGGGTTTATCCTATATGGGACTCTCTGCACTTCCTGGACTTGGCTGACTATTTCTTTGCCCATGTTAGGGAAGTTTTTAACTTCAAATTTTTTTATCCAAATATAAACTCTTCACATAGTTTCTCTTGTGTTGTTGGAAGAGAGTGTTTGCTATGACCAGTGCGTTTTCTTGGCAAAACTCTATTAGTNAGTCCATTCTGAAGGAGATCGGCCCTGGATTTCTTTGGAAGGAATGATGCTGAAGCTCTAGCTCCAGTACTTTGGCCACCTGATGCGAAGAGTTGACTCATTGGAAAAGACTCTGATGCTGGGAGGGGTTGGGGGCAGGAGGAGAAGGGGGCGACAGAGGATGAGATGGATGGATGGTGTCACTGACTCGATGGGAGTGAGTCTGAGTGAACTCCGGGAGTCGGTGATGGACAGGGAGGCCTGGCGTGCTATGATTCATGGGGTCGCAAGGAATCGGACATGACTGAGCGACTGAACTGAACTGAACTGAGCGTAGTTTCTCAGACCCTTTCTTTTTCTGTTCTTCTTCTAGGACTCCTATAATCAAATGTTGGTGCATTGAATATTATCTCAGAAGTCTCTGCATCTGTCCTTACTTCTTTTTTTTCTTTTACTTTGTTCTTCACTGCTTTAGTTATTTCTACCTTTCTATCCTCTAACTCACTTATTCATCCTTCTCTTGTGTTTTTCATTTCGGCAGCTGTGTTGTTCATCACTGATTGTTTTTTCTTTAGTTCTTCTTCTGTTGCTGCTAAGTCGCCNTTTTTTCTTTTACTTTGTTCTTCACTGCTTTAGTTATTTCTACCTTTCTATCCTCTAACTCACTTATTCATCCTTCTCTTGTGTTTTTCATTTCGGCAGCTGTGTTGTTCATCACTGATTGTTTTTTCTTTAGTTCTTCTTCTGTTGCTGCTAAGTCGCCTCAGTCGTGTCCGACTCTGTGTGACCCCACAGACGGCAGCCCACCAGGCTCCACTGTCCCTGGGATTCTCCAGGCAAGAACACTGGAGTGGGTTGCCATTTCCTTCTCCAATGCATGAAAGTGAAAAATGAAAGTGAAGTCACTCAGTCGTGTCTGACTCTTCTAGGTCCTAGTGAAATATTTATTTTACCTTCTCAGTCCGTGCCTGCACTCTGTTTTTGAGATCTTGGATCCTCTTTACTATCATTACTCTGAAGTCCTTTGTGGCTAGATTGCCTATTTGTTCTTCATTTATTTCATCTTGTGGATATTTAGCTTGTTTGTTCTTCTGCAATATATTTCTCAGTTGTCTCGTTTTGTCTAACTTACTGTGCTTGTGGTCTCATTTCTGCAGGCTGCATGGTTATAGAGGAACTACAAGTTCTACTTTCTTCTGGTGTCTGCCCCTGGTGAGTAAGATTGGTCCAGGGACTTGTGTCAGTTTCCTTGTATTGGGGATTGGTTCCTGTGCCGTGGTGGCTGGAACTGAGTCTTGTTCCTTGGATGGGCAAGACCATGTCAGGCGGTGTGTTTTGGGCTGTCTGTGAGCTTAGTATGACTTTAGGCAGCCTGTCTGCTGATGGGTGGGGCTGTATTCCTGTCTAACGGGTTGTTTGGTGTGAGGTGTCCAGTACTGGAGCCTGCGGGTATTTGGGTGTAGCTGGGTTTTGGTTTCAAGATGGAAAGCTCTGGGAGAACTCACACCAATTAATATTCCCTGGGGCCAGGAATTCTCTTGTGGTCCACTGTCTTGGACTTGTCACACTACAGAAGCCCAGGCCTGACTCCTGGCTGGGGGAACCAAGAGCCCACAAGCCATGCATCACAGCCAAAAGGGGGGAAAATAAAAGAAGAAAAAGAAACAGACAAACAAAACTTAAGACAAATGATGGGAGCTAAATCAACCAAACAAAAGATAACAACCAAACCAAAGAACTCCCCAGACAAAAAGGAACCATGAAGACAAACAACATCAAACAGAGTCAACTAAAAAAAAGTAAGCATAAACCAAACACCCCAAAACAATCACATAAAAATTAAGAGAAAAACAAAGCAACAAAATAGTAAATTAAAAATATATTAAACATTTTAAAGAAAATCTAAGTAAAAAATCCTCAAAGAAACACAAAACACCAACCACAGAGCAAAATGAAAAAAAAATAAAACAAAACAAAAACAAAAAGAAACCCAAAGGAAATAATAGTAATATTTTCCTGAGGCCTCTGTTGTCAGTGTCCTTGCCCCCACTGTGAGCCACAGCCAAACTTCGCCTCTGCAGGAGGCCCCCAAATACCTCCAGGTAGGTCTCTGGACCTGCTGTTGGCACTACGGAGGCAGTTTAGTGTGTGAGACAGACTCGAGTGTGACAACACCCATGTATATTTTTTCCCAAAGTCCAAAGCTGCTTAAAGCTAGACTGTGGGAGCACTTATCATCCATTCAGATATTCCACAAATGCAGGATTTACTGAGGAGAATACTTAGATTTCATCCTCAGCTTATGTAGCTAAATAGATTTCCTTAGTCGCACAGTCCCTTTGTGGGGGCTATGCTTTGGTTTTGGCCCAAGTGGGGCTCAGCTTTGGTTTAGGCCCCACCGCAGCATGTGGGCCTACCTCAGGTATACCTTCTCTGCCCAGGTGAGAGCCGGGGAATGCAGCAACTGATTGGTGCACTTATTTGCTCAGGCTGGGAGGGATAAGGTGGCCATAGCTGGGGCCTGTGTGAAGTGCCTGTGGTGGCAGAGACCAGCAGAAAGTTGCAAAGGACTGGCATGTGCTCACTCTGGTGGGAATCCACCCTATGGCCAGCAGGGGGTTTCCAATGGTGGCCCCACCCCTTGTGTGCCATTCTATAATGGCGCCTCATTTCCAAAGCAATCCATGTTGCTTTTAGAAGCATTTCCAGCTGTGGAGTCCCTCACTCCTGTCCTCTCAGGTTGTCTCTGAACAGCCAACAGTGGTACTCTTCCTGGGTTTGCTTTCAAAACCTCATGCTTTTGCACTCAACCCTGATTAGCATTGGCAGCTTCTTGGGTTGCTGAGGGCTGATCCTGGAGGAAGTTTTGGCATGGACAGTGCACATGGACCTTCCAGGTCCTGCATAGTAGAGGGGTTTGGCTTGAGGGACTGGTGAGCCCGCTCAGATGGGTGCCCCTCCCAGTGCCCATGGTGTCAGGGGCTAGTGGGTCAGGGAGAGGTTTGCAGTAGTGGTTCTGCCTCTTGCATGCCACTCGACAATGGCACCTTGCTTCTAGAGTGTCCTGAGCTTCTTCTGAAAACTTGCCTGATTGTGGAGCTCCTTACACTTGTCCCTTCAGTCTGTCCCTTCATAGCCATCAGCTGTCCCTTCTCTGGGTTCACTCTCCAAATCCCACTTTACACCACCCAGCCCCGCTCCATACCAGGAGACACACAGCTGAGGCAGGGGTGCACAGGGCTGCAGCACAGACCATGCGTGCACGGTTCTTACTTTTTCCTGCCTTCCACAGATCAGTTGCTGTGTTCCCCTCTGGTCCTCTGAAGGTCCCTTTCTGCCCTAGCTGAATCCCACCACAAATGGGCTTTTCTGAGTATGAGAACCTCTCCTCACCTTCAGATCCCTTCCAGAGATGCTGGTCCCTTCCTGTTTTCTCTTTTCATTTTTTTCCTTTCTCTCCTCCTGCCTGATTGTGTGAGGATTTTTCTTGACTCTTTTGGTGCCTGAGGTTTTCTGCTAATTTTCAGCAGGTGCTGTTGTTCCACTTGTTGTTCAGCAGTTGTTCCATTTGTAGATATATTCTTGATATACTTGTGAGAAGAGGCAAATTCTCTGTCCTCTACTTCCACCGTCTTGACTCCTCCCTCCAGCAGCAACATTCTGATGAAGACCCGAGGGCTCAGGGGAGAAGATGACTTGCTCAAGGTCAGCCAGTTGGTGGGTGGCAGAGCCCGGCTCTAATCCCCCGTCTCTGAAGTTCTGGCAATTAGTCACAAACAAAGCTGCCTTCCTCCCTTTTCCCAGCTCCAGTCTTGAAGACTTTATGCATCACACATCCTGAATTTTAAATTCCTTAATATTTTTTATAGGCCCACTCCTATTACCAAAGCCTCATTCAGATGCAAATAGTACTTCTGTGGCCTCCCAATGGGCCTCACTTTCTTCTAGGACTCCTGTCTCATGGACGAAGTTCAAGGTGACGAGCAGAGAAGGCTCCAGGGGTTCCAAACATCTATTAGGCACTTAAGTTAAGCAAGGCTGAAGCTGACCGTCTAGAACACACATTTTAAGTCACTGCCCTGTAGGGCCCTGGCTGAATTCAGAGAGGAAATGAAATCATGAAAGGTAGGAATCTGGGAGAGAGGAGACTAGGGAGCAGAAAGTAATGCCTAGAAAACCCAACAAATTATTCTCCATTTCCCTGAAGGCTTGGCATTAGAAAAATAAAACCTGAGAATGAACAAGGTAATTTTTAAATTTAAAGTTAATATAAAGAAAATTGATTTGTAGATGTTCATATCTGCATTCATGTCTGAGCCTACTCCTTGAAAATCACAGTAGAAGACTATATCCTAATTTTTTCACAAGGTGATGTGATTTTCTGAAGCTGTTTTTGAAGTTTCCAGTTTCCCATACGGTCAGACATATGTGTTAGTAACAGTTCAATAACATGGTATTAGCTTAGTTAAATAAAGAGCAATTGGTTTGAGTCTTCCCTTCATATAAAACCTGGTTAACAGCATGGGGACTAAGTTATATTACATCTTCTCACCTCCTTTGGTTTGTTTAGACTGAAGTCGGGAAAATGATCACTTTCAGGAACGAACCCTCTAGTGTCTGACACTCAGCTGCGAGGTTGTCTGGGCCTCCCGTCAGTGTGGTTACTTGCCGTGCTCAGGGATGTGTTTTCGCTCTAGGGCTGGGCCTCTCAAACAACTCTAATTAGGAAATTAAATGAGTATCGACAGTTTGAAGAATTTTATCTTCACCCTTTTCTCTTTCCTCAGTCTATGCCTTGACCAGGCCATTGTATACGATAAAAATCTTTCCTAAATTAAAAGCAGATTTAAGGAAGGATGCATTACTTTTGCTTTGTCAGTTGCTCTTCTTGTCTAAAATATATCAAGTTAAAATCAACATAGAATTATGAAAGCTACTCTATGTATTTAATCGTGCACTCCTTGGTGAACAATTATGCAAACTTGTTCAAACTGTTCCTAAATAAATCATTTTTGTATATCTATTTAAACTGTGAACTGAACTTTTACTCTTGCTTTTGATAGACAGTTATCATAAGTGTCTACACTTTTCTCTGACTTTATTTTTTATAAGCCTGATTCAGACCATGCTTTTTAAATTATGTGTTTGTCATGCTTGGCAGTTCATTCACTGTTTGGCCATTCCTAAGCTTCTGTAATTCTTTTGAGGGCTCCAAAAGGTCACCGTGTGCCCTGACCTCCTGCTAGGTGGACGGCTTTTTTCTCTCTCCAGATGTTTTCCACTTCAAACTTTTATAGCCATAGCCTGTATACAAGTCATATATGAATAGTGTCAAGTCATTGTCCAGCAGTGAAATTAGGACACTTTCAAATGGGAGGGAAATGTTAACAGAGAGCAACCGTTGTCCTGCCAGTGTTGCTTCTGGCAAGCCAGCTCTGAGCAGGCTGTTTTCCCTTCAGCCATCTGTGCTTCCATAAACAATCTGCAGTGGTTTTTTCTTCTCATTCAAATTCTAGCAGCTGGATTCCCGTCTAAGTTCCTTTTGATGTTGTGACACCAGTAGCAGCGCTCTCATGAATCTTGGTGTTTCTTTCTACTTTGGGGGATTATATCACCAAAGATGTTAAGTAAGTAGTTCACTTGACTCTTCACACATAGGGATTCTGCAACGCATATGCCAAAGGAGGGCACTCTGGCCTGATGCTAAAATGTAGAGTAAGCCCCCTATGCAACCTCCAGTGTCCTTGTTTCTTATCTTTTTTTAAAACAAGTAAATCCTTCTATCTCTTTAACATTTTTCATCAGCTAAGAAGTCTCTCTGTTTTTTCCCTATCCGCATTACCCATCAGTGCTGTCTATTTCTGGCACTGTGCACTTTAGCAACTTGGATTCAGTTCAAAGAAAGTGCTCCCATAAATAAACATCTAGCTTTATTAGGTATTAGTAGACTTAACCCTTCTTAGTAAAAACTTCAGATGCACAAGTACTTGTATATATGTTATATACACATATATGCATATGTTATTTAGAGTATGGACATTTATTTATGTACAAAATCTCCATGAACATAGTCACATTCTTGTTTCTGTTTAAATTCATCTAATGCACAAATATTTTGCCTTTTAAGAAAATCAGCAGCATTAAAAATTATGGAAGTTTTCAGAATATATTGCACTTGCTCTTTTACAAGTGAAAAGAGTTAAAAAACAAATCTAGAATCATGATTTTTTTTACTACTATTACTTTGCAAAAAGAATTGTCAGAGTCTATAAAACAGCTTTTCTTTAAAGAAAAGAAAAATGTCAGGAAGTAAGTTAGCATATAAGCAAAAGGAAATTTTAAAATATCTTTCAGAGAGATTTGTGAGAAGTTGAACTGGTGACCTGACAATCAAAAACTGAACAGAAAACCATGAATAAACATGATTTTTTAATTTAAAAATTAGACATATAAATGATATAAAAATGAAGATAAACATTACACAAGTTGAACATTTACTAATTTTTCACTGTGATATAAAAAACTTGAATTTAACAAAACATTCAAGTGATTGATCAATATTTTACCTATTCGTTGATAAGTTTTATTGATTTTGTAGGAAAAAGACATTAAAAATGTGCTTGACTATCAATTTTAAGCTCTTTAATATTCAGATGCATTTGCTTTCATGGAGAACAGTATTACTAAACTCAGGAAGAATATTTTTTTCTGAATTCATTCAGAATAAAATAGAAAACTCTTTCCTTTGGGGAAATAAACTTTTCTTCAATTCCAGTGAAATATCAATGAATTAATGATGTTGAGTGCCCTTAATTTCATCCCAGGAAACTATTTCCATAATTAAAAGCTCCAATGATCAGTCTATCTTGTTCTTCATTGTGGCCTGAGTACCAACATGGTAGGCACTCGATGAACAGACTGAAAAAATGTTTGAGTATTGGTTGATACTTGAAATTCATTACACTCAAGTGGCCTTGTAGGAGATCCTAGGAATAAGCATCAGATATTCTGGCTCTGTCACTTCGCCAGTTGTGTGGCCTTGAGTGAGGTATCCGAAGTCCTGCTGATTGCCTCAGTCATAAAATAATGGAATTGCAGCATTGTTGCAGTGTAGTCTCTAGACAGAGCAATAGCCTCTCATTTATGCAACAAATATATATTGAACGCTTTGCTAACCACCATGCAAAACTGTATTTATACCATGTTTCTGTAATTTACAGTGCTAAGCTAGTGGAAAAGAAATGAGAAGAGTATTACTGGGAGATAATGAAGACGGTTGAAACCGCAGAGGAACTGAAAAAAAGACTTTCTGTGGTAGAACAAAACTGGGTGATGGAAATATAGCATGGAGAGCAGCAGGAGGAGATGAGGAGCCAAAAGGGGAGGCTACTGTGGGGCCTGGAGGGAGGCTGATGGAGGCTGGGACCAGGCATTAGGGTGGGGCAATGGAGCCCCCAAAGTGGGTGAGATTGAATTCTATTTTGCTTGTAGAATTGAAAGTAATTGGAATGAATATTTTTAAGATGAAGACTGAGTGATCAGGCACTCTGAAGAGTAATTCTCAGAATCCCTGCTCAAAAGACTGAGTCGTGGAGGTGGCATTGGCTGGGGTGGAGAGCACAAGTGGATGAGGAGACGGGCAAACCAAGTTTGACTTGTGAGCATCAGGTGGAGGTATCAAACAGGCAGGTGGGTGCATAGAGCTTAGAGGTGAGTGCTGGATGAAAATATAAACTGAAATCACTAGGATATACAGATGGTATTTAAATTATGGGACTATGGTATGCATTATATTTACAGTGGAATATTTGTTAGCCATAAGAAAGAACGAAATGGCATTTGCAACAACATGGCTGGACCTAGAGATCATCACACCAAATAAACTAAGACATTTATTATATGATATAACTTATATGTGGAATCTATAAAAGATAAAAATGAACTTATTTTCAAAACAGAGACTCACAGACACAGAATACAAACGTATGATTATTAAAGTGGAAAGGGATTTGGAGAAGGGATAAATTAGGAGGTTGGGATTAACATATACATACTAACTACTGTATATAAATTAACTATTCCACAAGGACATTTGGTATAGCACAGAGAACTGTCTTCAATAGTTTGTAATAATCTGTAAGAAAAAAGAATCTGAAAAGGAATATGTATTTATGTATGTATAATTGAATTGTGCTGCGCACCTGAAACTAACATGACATTGTAAATAAATTATACTTCAAAAAAAAAAAAAAAATGGGCCTGGGAGTAATAACAGCAACCATATCAGACCCTGAACAATGCCGATGCTGTTCGTTCAAAGAGCTGTATAGTACTCACTGACCCACTAGAATGACTCTTTAGGTTGAAGTCAAATACCCACTAGTCACTGATGGCCCAAAGTTTTAGTGGTAAAATCATGCAGATAGTCTCTTTTTTTAATCCTTGTTTTTCAAGTAATACAAAAATATTTTTATATAAAAGAGTAGCTCTTGATTAGAGTCTTACCTATCTAATATATGTATTGAGATTTGAATTGGCTTTGTGAAGCTCAGGTAGAAATAAGTCGCATTTGAATATATTTTGTTACTCGAAATATATAATGTGGCTCCCAGGCTCTGTGATTTATTGGTGGGAAATTTCACTGTAGATCTGCTTTTATTGGAGGAGTCTGTTCTTCCAGAGGCCTTGGCAAAAGCTATAGGGGCTTAACTGATCAGAAATTTTGGGCAAGAACCATCTGAACTCCTCACCTTCCCCGGGTTGACTGCTCACACCAGCCACAGCTCCATGGGCCAGTGAGAAGCTGTCTTTGCTTTAAAGGAAGCCATGTAGGATTTACTTTTGAGCTGAAGTTTGGCTGATCTTCCAACTAGAATCTCTAACTCAGAATCTCAAAAATTTCGTGTTTTAATCACCCTTCTATTTCTTCTATGTAGGTCCCCAGGAGAGGAAGACCCAGGCTATGGACTTTGTGACCTCCAAGGGGTCCAGGAGAGACTCATACTGCCAAGTCACAGCCCAGTCTTTTGCTACTGAGTGTCCATCACCAAGGGTAATTTCAGGTTTGTTCTCCCTAACTGGATCAGTGACTATTTTTTTTGTGGGACTGGAACATTCTCTCTTCCTAACTGGTTTGTGGCTTTCAGGATCTACCAGGCCTGCTTTTGCTTTCCCATGATACTCATGCCTTTGATTGATTGGTGGGTACCGCCTGCCACAGCCTGCCTACTTTGCCCACAAGTAAAGCTAACCAATGGGCAGTTGCACTTCTCGACCCTCTTGTTTGGTTGGGCATTGTTGTTCTCCACTTCACTGTGGGCTGGGACCTCCTCCTGCAAACCCTGGACCTTTGCTTCTTGCCTGACGGGCCACACAGCAGGCAGGCTGATGGGCCTGCCCATTTGCAGGTATGAGCTCTCTTTTCTTGTCAATGTGTTTTGGAAGGGGCCTCAGGAAAGGGGCTCACCCTAGGCTTCTCAAAAACTGTCAAAGCAGCTGTGGGAGATTTCAGCCGCTCTGATAATGTTTTGTCTGCTTTAGCTGTTTACAGGCTAAGCCAGTCCCCCCTGAAATCATCCACTTGATACTTGTTTCTCAAATAGTGAGTCTTCCTCTACTTTCGAAAAATCTGAGAATGTGCCAGAGTTTAATCAAATTGATCTCAGAACAAAGCAGATGATTATCCTGTTGTACTCGTTTTAAACAGACTATTCACATTTCCTGAGTATAAAGAGACTGGATAGAACTCTTCCAAGCCATCCACATTGTAGTCTATATCTACTCACACACCTTTACAACTGGTCTCCTGGTATTCCTCCAAAAAACTGACATGCTCTGATCTCTGATATTCAACACATCAGGACATCTGTTTTGATTAGCTGAGATATTTGTTCACGTACATGAAAGCCTTAATGTGTGGGAATACCGCTTCTGGAAACTAAACTCAGATTTAATAGTTGACTTTTTGCATCAGAGGGAATACAGCGTCCGCCACCGTCTGTTTAGCACATTAGCTGTTGTTTGCGGTGGTATGTTTAAGTGCGGGACCATAGGATTGCTTCTGTACCCCAGGTCTTTGGCACCAGGTCATCGTGTGTACTCCTTATTAGTAAAGAGATTTCCTGTTTGCAAATTCAGAGTCTGAGACAGACTTCAAAAATCAATTTCCATGCTCCTCTATTTTTGGTATTTCTCTAGAAATGACAGAGCAATCCATCTCTTGGGAGAACTCTCAAGCTTGTCCTCATTTTCTGTGCCTTTCTAAACTTTTTGAGCATCACTCTACACTACTTTAGGAGGTTTAAAGCAGTTTTTGTACGCACTCTCAAACTCAGTTCTCTGACATCCAGGAGTATTTCCCATGTCCATCGCTTTCAGAGTTCACATTTATCTTTGCACAGCAGGGCTCCAACGGGGTCACAGCTGCACCCGGTTTCTTAAACAGTCTGAACTCAGCCGGGAGTGAATATGAAACCATCCTGTTTTCCTCTAGTCACTGGCTGGGACCGCGTTCGGATGAATTTCTCTTTGTTGCATCTTGAACGGTATCTTGGCCACATTAGAACTGGGGGCACTTTGGATGATTTCAAGCGAGTCTATTTTAAAGCTCGAGTCTCCTTTCCCGATTGAAATCTTAACTCCTCCCCTCTCCCATTAGCTCTTGAGTGGGAGTGGGCAGGTTCTGCTCTTTCATTTCCCTTATTTGAAGAGAGGAGGCTGAAGGTTGACTAGCTCAGGGATAACGCTTCTCCTTTTCTGAGAACAGGCAGATTCCGGTGGCCATTAGGACTCTTCCTTGGGGTTTCTGTTTTCCTTCTCACCACATGGAGGAGTTGCATTTCCTGACTCCTTTATGTATGTTTATACAGACACGTAGAGGAAGAAGGGGATGTGGGGGGGAATCAAATATTCTTAAAGCTTCCACCTGTGATGGATATCTCATTTCTAGTTTGTTTTGATCAGCCAATGACCGCTGAAGTCTACCTTCTGATCACCAAATAGTTGGCTCCTTCTTACTCAAAATTTCCATCTAGATACTGCACTCAACCCCAAATCCAGAATCTCTGAGTGATGCTGCATCTCTTTACCAGGTCTGGATATGGGCTCTCCTAGCCTGCAGATCTATATATGTGATAGGCAAATTATCTTTCTCCCATACATGTGTTACAAAGTAATGGAAGAAGCAGAGGACAACTGTAATCAATATTCCCATTTAGAAAGAAGGAAGAACAGGAGACACAAAGCAACTTCAGGTCCGTCAGTTCAGTTAAGTTCAGTCGCTCAGTTATGTCCGACTATCTGTGATCCCGTGGCCTGCAGCATGCCAGTCCTCCCTGTCCATCACCAAATTCCAGAGTTTATTCAAACTCATGTCCATTGAGTCGTCTCATCCTCTGTCATCCTCTTCTCCTTCTGCCTTCAATCTTTCCCAGCATCAGGGTCTTTTCCAATGAGTCAGCTCTTTGCATCAGGTGGCCAAAGTATTGGAGTTTCAGCTTCAACATCAGTCCTTCCAACGAATATTCAGGACTGATTGCCTTTAGGGTGGACTCTTTGCAGTCCAACGGACTCTCAAGAGTCTTCTCCAACACCACAGTTCAAAAGCATCAATTCTTTGCTTTCTTCACAGCCCAACTCTCACATCCATACATGACTACTGGAAAAACCATAGCCTTGACTAAATGGACATTTGTTGACAAAGTAATGTCTCTGCTTTTTAATATGCTGTCTAGGTTGGTCATAACTTTCCTTCCAAGGAGTAAGCGTCTTTTAATTTCCTGGCTGCAATCACCATCTGCAGTAATTTTGGAGCCCCCTAAAAATAAAGTCTGCCACTCTTTCCACTGTTTCCCTATCTATTTGCCATGAAGTGATGGGACTAGATGCCATGATCTTCATTTTCAGAATGTTGAGCTTTAAGCCAAATTTTTCACTCTCCTCTTTCATGCCAAAGAATGCTCAAACTACTGCACAATTGCACTCATTTCACTCGCTAGTAATGTTCAAAATTCTCCAAGCCAGGCTTCAGCAATACGTAAACCGTGAACTTCCAGATGTTCAGGCTGGTTTTAGAAAAGGCAGAGGAACCAGAGATCAAATTGCCAACNTCTTTGAAAGGAATGATGCTAAAGCTGGAGCTCCAGTACTTTGGCCACCTCATGCGAAGAGTTGACTCATTGGAAAAGACTCTGATGCTGGGAAGGGTTGGGGGCAGGAGGAGAAGGGGACGACAGAGGATGAGATGGCTGGATGGCATCACTGACTCGATGGACGTTATTCTGAGTGAATTCTGGCAGTTGGTGATGGGCAGGGAGGCCTGGCGTGCTGTGATTCATGGGGTTGAAAAGAGTCAGACACGACTGAGTGACTGAACTGAACTGAAGTGAACTGATACATTGGGAACATGAACTTGTGTTTGGTAACAATTTTGACTTTGAACAGCCACTGCCATTTTTAGTTCAGTTATGCAGTTTCTTTGGTAGTATAACTCTGCTGAAAACATAACAAGCACCGTATCTATTAGTTTCCATTCAGTTGTATTTGCCAATAAACACATAGTTCATTTTTAGACCTATTAATTCATTTTGCTAAGTTCTCTTGTGTCCACTTGACCCTACCTCAAAGCCTAGTAGCCTACCAGGCTTTAATCTTTTTTCACTAAACTCTGTTCATTGTTGGAAGAAATAAGCATTAAATCTTTAGTTATACTGTCTCTTCTGTCTCCTTGATCTATTCAGAGATTTCAATGAGTTTGAAAGCTAATCCTTGATTTTTACCCTTGATGACTTCTAATTGGACTTTATCATTCTAAGACATTCTTAAAATTTTCTTTTGCAGATTGAGAAAGGAGAATTAGTAGCCTCTTTCAGCCTTTTTATTCATGGATTTTAGCTATTCTATTTTACTTGTTTTTACTTCTGCCTGAAGCTAGCCAATTCTTTTCTGAACTCATCTATTTCTCATACTGCTTTTTCAAATGAAGCTAACAGCAACCAGCACACAATGATAACATTATTTTCTTATTTCTTTCACTAAAAATACAGATTATCTCTATATGTTATCTTCTCTCCAAGTTATTTCAGAGAAAACTTTTACCAAAGACATCATTGGTAGATAGCATTGACCATCATCCTTTCAGTTTCCAATAATAACTTTCTAGCTGCCCATCTCCAGTTATAAGCAATGCTATGTATTTGTGGTTTTATGTTATATATCCTGNATTATCTCTATATGTTATCTTCTCTCCAAGTTATTTCAGAGAAAACTTTTACCAAAGACATCATTGGTAGATAGCATTGACCATCATCCTTTCAGTTTCCAATAATAACTTTCTAGCTGCCCATCTCCAGTTATAAGCAATGCTATGTATTTGTGGTTTTATGTTATATATCCTGTCAGTTCAGTTCAGTCACTCAGTCATGTCTGACTCTTTGCGACCCCATGAATTGCAGCATACCAGGCCTCCCTGTCTATCATCAACTCCTGGAGTTCACTCAAACTCATATCCATTGAGTTGGTGATGGCATCCAGCCATCTCATCCTCTGTCGTCCCCTTCTCCTTCTGCCTCCAATCCCCCCTTTGAATGGGGGAGGCTCCAGTTGATGCAGGCTCCCTGTAACTAGCATTAAAGAATCTGCCTACAATGCAGGAGACACAGGAGACCCAGATTTAATCCCTGAGTTGGTAAGATCCCTTGGAGGAAGAAATGGCAACTCACTCCAGTATTTTTGCCTGGAAAATCTCATGGACAGTGGAGCTTGGTGGGCTACAGTCCATAGGGTTGCAAAGAGTCAGTCATGACTGGGCACACGCATGTAGGTTTGTTCCCTGAAGATGTTCAGGGGCTCAGAATGATGGAGGCTCCAGTTTATAAATGCTCCATGTAACTAGCCATCATTGACTACAGCTAGTTACTTGGCTACACCTAAATTCAGATTGGATGGGGAAGTGTAAGACTACCAGATGCTTGGAAAGAAAACTGGAATGTTTGTGAACAGCCCTAATGAATATTATAATCATTGTAGCAAAATAGTAATTGGTTTTAGCTTTTGATATTTTAACTTGGCCATCTGTGGTACAGATGTGGAATGCACAAGAATTCTTCACAATCCTGATACTTCCCCCAAGCCTGTTTCTTTCATATTCTTCCCAATTTACTTAATAGCAATTCCATTTGCTCTGTTTATTGCTCAAAAAGCTTATCTTTCATGTTTTTCTTTCACACTCAACATCCAATGTGATAGTCAATCCAATAGGTTTTACCTTCAAAATACAACCTTAGTGTTACCACTTGTCTTCACCTTCACCTCTACCATTTAGTTTTAAGCTACCATTGTTTTTCACCTCTTAATTGTTACCCTCGTTCTACACCTTCAACCTGTAATTATTTTCAGCATATTTCTCATCACCTTTTTTAAATGCAAAAGCATATCATATAATTCCCTTACTCAAAACCCTCCAAAAACTGTATCTCTACTGCCAAAATAGAACAATGCCTGGCACCTAGTATATGCTCAGGAAACTTTGTTAAAGAAATAAATGAAACAATATTGATTTATGAAAAGACAAATAGATCCATGGAACCAAACTGAGTATTCACATTGGAATTTTGTATATGGTGAAGGTGGCATTTCAAGTCAGTAAATAACAAATGTTGGTGAAGATATGGGGAAAGGGAACCCTAGTACACTGTTGGTAGGATTGTTATTTGGTGCAACCACTGTGGAAAACAGTATGGAAGTTCCTACTATAAGATCCAACAATCCCACTTCTGGGTGTATATTCAAAGGAAATGAGAACATAATATTGAAGAAATCACTTACATATTCATTGTAGCATTATTCACAACAACCAAGAAGTGGAAACAACCTCAGTGTCTGTTAACAGATGAATGGATTAAAAAAATATGTGGGTTATTACTCAACCACAATAAAGGAGCAAATCCTGTCTTTTATGACAAAATGGATGGCACTCGAGGTCATTACACTAAGTGAAATAATCCAGAAAAAGAAAGACAGTATTATTTATATATGGAATCTAAATAAAAATTCAAGCTTAGAAACAGAGAGCTGAAGGTGATTGCCAGGGGCTTGGTGGTGGGGCAAAGAGAGAGAGGTTGGTAAGGGTGAAAACTTTCAACTCTAAGATAAATAACTTTTGAGGATCTAATGTAAAACATGGTGAATGTAGTTGATAACACTGTATTATGTTTAAAAATATGAATTTCTTCTCTAAAGATAAAAATAATGATGCTGAATTAATGTTTTTTTTTTTTTCTGGAATGTTATTTGAGTTTTTCATCCCTGCATTTATTTGACAAATATTTTTTGGTAACTAGAGCCAGGCTTTGGTTAGGTATTAGGTATAAGCCAGTGAACAAAATAGAGAAAATCTCTACCATGAGGGAACTAAAGCGCTCACTGAACATACATTGAGACACTGTGTCAAGGCTGTAAAGGTGAATATTGTTCCTGCCTTTAAATGCTTATTAAACAGATATGAATATATTATCATAGAACAGAAATATTAATACCACCATACCCCTAGAAAGATCAGTGGTTTTCAGAAAAAAAAGAGGGTGTATATGGCAAATATATTATACTATTAAAAAGTAACCACAGATAAATGTTGTTTTTGCTGTTTAGTCACTCAGTCATTTCTGACTCTTGCAACCCCATGGCCTGTAGCCTGCCAGGTTTCTCTGTCCCTGGAATTTCTTAGGCAAGAATACTGGAGTGTTGTCATTTCCTTCTCCAGGGGATCTTCACGACCCAAGGATCAAACTCATGTCCCCTGTGTCTCCTGAATTGCAGGAGCCAACTAAGATGAATGAAAAAAACTCAATATCAAATTAATTCATGAGACAGACAACTGGTTAATTTCTTTGCTACGTGTATAGCTTAAAAAAAAAAAAGTCAGATAAAACACAAAATGCACAAGAATGTGACCAGAGAGAAAAAGAAATAGAAATGGCTCAAACATATAAAAAGAAAAACCACGATCTCTGTGTTAATACTGAAAAAAAAGTAAATGAGAACTTTAATGAGATATAATTTTAAAAGCACAATATTGGCAGAAATAATTTTTAAACATCTGCTGTTTGACAAGATAAAATTTAAATTCTAGAAGAATGGATAAACACTAGATTTTAAAAAATCTAACATAAACTATAAAAGCAAATAAAACTTCATCATGAATTTATTAAGTATTTTTGGTTAGCACTTTATTTTCCCAAGAAATACTGATGTCTTTTAAAATATTCTGAGATTTGTATTTCATCTGGGAATAAATGATGCTGTCTATTCTAATGCCTGAAGCTGATCCTTGGATTGGCAGTTTTGTCCGTGCAGAATCGTCCCTGGATTCTTGACGTTAGGTAGACGATTCACTGAAAAGATTCTCTTATATTCCTTATTGGAGAGCTCATTTACTAAGAGGAAAATCTTTTTAG
This sequence comes from Neotragus moschatus, assembly GCA_006410615.1. Classification (NCBI taxonomy): domain Eukaryota; kingdom Metazoa; phylum Chordata; class Mammalia; order Artiodactyla; family Bovidae; genus Neotragus; species Neotragus moschatus. Next base: position 91,518 of record SJYA01001302.1, on the reverse strand, counting down.
TTTGTTCTTCACAGATATAACAGTGATCAGGATCATAGCATTGTGGAAACCATGGACACAAAAATAAGAGAGCGCCCTCCTCTAAGGCTAGGAGCCCACCCCAGGAGGGTGGCTTCTCCTCAGGTCACAAGGCTATTGTGCTCAATTCTGGCTCCTCACACCCTCTCTAGCAGTGGCCCCTTCTGGCAGGATTCTAGACAATGATTTCAGCTGAGCTCTACAGCATTTCCTCAAATGGAAAGGCAATAAATAGATTAAGGCAATACTTCCTCTTGGGCATCTGGAAAGAGGAAGAAGGACATTTAAAGCAACTGAAAAGGATGCTTAGCTCTCTGGCTTCTCCTCTATTCTCCCCCTACTTCCAGTTTCCTTCTGCGCCTGCTAATCTGTCCAGGGTATCCCACAGAGGCCTCCTGGACCTCCCGGTCTGGCCTTGTTTTTCCCAGGCACTAGATTTGGAAGGACTCTTTGTTAGGCAGGACTGGCTTTCAGGGAGGCCAGTTGAAGGATCTGTAGAGAGAACCGTCTATGGGGCCAGTGAAGCTGTCTCAGAAATCTTGCCTTGAGGCCCAGAATGTAAACCCAAACTACTGGTAGGAAGCTGTAAATTCTTCAAATCCAGTGAAAGGATTGGAACAAATTTTCTCCAGCTCACACGGAGGCGAACAGAAAAAAACATTTATCTCATCCAAACTTGGAAAGTTGGTCCAGAAGCAGACTGGTTGAAAGGGACAGAACTGATGGGAAAGCTCTAACTACTGAGAAGTCTCTGTCCTTCCAAGGACTTCTCTGCAGGGGAGAGCCATGCATCTACACAGAAATGCTTCCATGGTCTGGCTCCACTTCCCTGGCTTGGATAGGAGGCTGGATTCAAGGGCTTCCTTCAGAGAGATCTGCTGGCCACTTCATTCACCCTGGACCCCACTTCACCAGAGTTACACTTTTCTCAGTCTGATAATGATGATCAGTAAACATCTCAGCCTCTCTGTTGCAATCCAGATGTGAGTTATACACTCTGATGCAAAGAGAATTAAAAAAGAATTGGTCCAGTATGTTCTTTGCAACATTTAGAATTCCTTTAAGAGGAATTTTCCAACTTAAAGGTCTTTTTTTTCCCCTCTTACAAGCATTTTATGTCTTGCAGGATGATTAATCATTTTTCTAAATAAAACATTTACTACTCAATGTCTAAATAAGGTATTTGAAATGCAAAGAGGTTTTCCTTTGGCTCTTCTTAAAATAAAACATTTCTGAAAATTTCTTGGATGAAAGGATATTGAGGTTTAAATGTGTCAAAAGTTTGAGAAGCTGGGGATGGAACCTATTTACCTGGTGACCTGGTTGCATGACTGCCCTATATTTGTTTCTGCTAAATGATTTGTAAGCTATTGAGCCTGGGAGGACTTAGCACTGTTCCAAAGCAACCCCAATGTTTTCATTGCTAATATAATTATGGAGTTTTATAGAATATCAAGTGTATATAAAAATGAATCATTCTGTTTCTGAAGGCTTACTGCTGCTGCCAAGTCATTTCAGTCGTGTCCGACTCTGTGCAACCCCTTAGACGGCAGCCTGCCAGGCTCCCCTGTCCCTGGGATTCTCCAGGCAAGAACACTGGAGTGGGTTGCCATTTCCTTCTCCAATGCATGAAAATGAAAACTGAAAGTGAAGTTGCTCAGTTGTGTCTGACTCTTCGCGACCCCATGGACTGCAGCCCACCAGGCTCCTCCATCCATGGGATTTTCCAGGCAAGAGTACTGGAGTGGGGTGCCATCACCTTCTTCATGAACGCTTACTAGACTTCTCAAAAGAAGAAAGAAAAAAAAGATCGTGTCTATTAAGGAGTCCCCTTTCCTTACCTCCCTGCTGCTTTTCCTCCCTCCATTCCTCTAGATTCCCAGTGTAGCTTAGTTCCTTAGTTACTGTCTTTATTTCTTTATTTTCTCTCAATTCTAAATTTTTGTCAATATCAAACTTTCAGACTCCCTGTGGTCACAACCACAGGACATGTCTAATTGTTGCTCTTTGTGGAAGAACTCTGAGGACTATAAGGTACTGTAGTAATGCTAAGTAACTTTTGTTACAGAAATAAAAAGAAAAAATAATCAGGAAGGCGAAAAGAAGAATAGATAATGCTAAATTTAATCACTTAGTGTTAATCAGAGGAAAGTATAAGGTGAATCTTGTTCAGAGGTTGGAAAATTATAATTCAGTGATCCCTGATTTAAATATTAATATAATTTTGATGCATGGGTAAAAACTTCAGGATTCTAGGGTGCAGAAAAGGCACATGGACCTTTAAAGATTATTATCTTTTATGTGTGATGTGGGAAGTTGAAAGTGTGGCTAACTTAACCCACTGGTTCTCAGGTGGGTTGTTTTGCCCACCAAGAGAAGTCTTCACTGTCTGGAAACTTTTCTCGTTGTCATAAATGGGGGTAAAGGCGCAACTCATATCTAGTGGGTAGAGGACAGGGCTACTGATGAACATTCTATGGCATACAGGGGAGCTCCCACAACAAGAATTATCTGGCTGGTTTTGAGAAACCATAGCTTAATCTAATTCATCATTATTTAAAATTAAAAGTTCAACAAAGCCAACAAATATAAAAACTAACTGTCATATCATCTTTAGCCATTCTTCCTTTCGGGGGGGGTGGGGGGGTGGGAAACTCTGGTCTGTGATGGGGCTTCCATGGCAGCTCAGATGGTAAAGAATCTGCCTGCAATGCAAGATACCTGGGTTCCATCCATGGGGTCAGGAAGATCCCCTGGGTAAGGGAATGGCTACCCACTCCCACATTCTTTCCTGGAGAATTCCGTGGACAGAGGAACCTGGAGGGTTACAGTCCATGGGGTTGGAGAGTCAAACACAACTAAGCAACTAACACACACTGGTCTGTGTTCTAGCACCATTGAACTATTGAGAGTCCTGCTATGTGAAACTTTAAACTCTGTGCTACAGTGCTTTCTTCTTCTTCGTTTAATTCACATTTAAGTGTATTCAAGACCTTTTCTATGTGCCACTCCTTCTATGTGAAGCTTTCTGTAATATTGTCTCCTTATGACTCTGTCTCCTAGGAAAGACAAATTGTGCCCTAAATAACCACTGTACTTCACCTGTAATGTTTTCTCCATGTCCGATTGCTTGTTCTTGTGTGCGCACCTTCCTCTCACTGTGAGCACTTGATGGCTGAAGCTGGATTCTACGCATAATTAAAAACTCTGGCAGAGAGTCTTGGAGAAAGCAATGGCACCCCGCTCCAGCACTCTCGCCTGGAAAATCCCATGGATGGAAGAGCCTGGTGGGCTGCAGTCCATGGGGTCACTAAGAGTCGGACACGACTGAGCAACTTCACTTTCACTTTTCACTTTCATGCATTGGAGAAGGAAATGGCAGCCCACTCCAGTGTTCTTGCCTGGAGAATCCCAGGGACGGGGGAGCCAGGTGGGCTGCTGTCTATGGGGTCACACGGAGTCAGACACGACTGAAGTGACTTAGCAGCAGCAGCAGCAGAGTGTCTATCCCTCAGCAGCCGCTCCAAGAGATGTGGTTGAACAGACGCTTTCGTGGATGGAAGTCTTGGGGAAGGAGCATCCCTGGGTAATCTTCTCATTTGTTTATCTTTTGAATACTTTTGTGACATGTGAGCTTTGTTCAGCAACTCATTATATCACTTTCTAGCCCCAAACTCTTGCCTGAGCTTCATTATTGGTGTGTACATGTACAGTTGCTGCCACTTGCCCCCTGAAGTCTCCCAGTTACCTCAAACTTGCCTTCATCAAAACCCTCCCTAACCTGTTATTCCCCTCATATTATCGCTATTATTCCTCTCATATTGTTTCCCTTCCTAACTTGCTTCTTTTCTCAAATACCTTGTATTAAGACTGATAGAGAACTTCCAAACAACTTCCAAATTCCTTTCTTATTTTCATGACCAGTACTTTAGTTTACAGCTATATAGTTCAGCATCCACACTGCTTCCAGAATTTTTGTGTTTAATGAAAAATCTCTTCTTTCTCCTGGTTAGATCATTCACTGACTCAGAGGCTCCTCATCACCTGTAGATAAAATCCACATTGTGTAGACTGAGAAGACCAGTCCCTTCATGATGTTATCCCAGGACATTATCTCTCCAGCCTGTATCAAATCGCAGTTTCTCATGTGTTTCCAGGACCGCAAGCAATTTGTATCTCCCTGAAGGGCTGTGCTTTATCACATGCCTTCATATGTGTTAACCTTGTCTAAAAACTCCTCCTCTCATCTCCAACCCCTTTTGTCATCCACCCATTGTCATCTACCAAGCCTCTCTCCCCCGAAAAGTATTCACTTTTATCTTCAGGCTGAACTGGTGTCCCTTCACTGGGGTCCAAGCTCATTCTGGCTGTATTTCCAGTACAGCCCTTTTCTCATACTGTTGTCAGTGTCTGTCTTTTTTATTAAACTATGAGTCCGTCAAGAAACGAGAGTGCATCGTACACATTGCTTATCACAGAGACTGACAGAGAAGAGTTAGAAAACAGAGCCTCTTTTATAGGAAGTACTGAATAAGCACGTATTCAATTTGTGCTTATTCAGTTAAACTCAATATTTTCAGTCAAATTGAATCTTGGATGAATATCCTATCAGGAATACATCTGGAAATGGAATGGTTGTAACATATTCAGCTTATTTCTCATATATCAATGTTATTTAAATGGACAAAAGCTCAAATGGTCTCCCAAGAGTGTGTGGCTCCAGTTTCTTTGTCTGTCTTATCGGATGTTAGTCTCCATTCCTGTGGATGTTATTGAACTATTCAAACTCACAGAGATGCCATCCAATTACTTTACTCAAAGGAATTTAGTGTGGCCTTTAGTAAGCTATCCTAACTCTTTCCAGCCGCTGGGTTATCATTTGGTCAGGGTGCTGTGGTGGCTCGTGGTTGAGGGATGAATGAGGAAGTGAGGGTGGCTTCTGGCGACACTGCAGGAAACACGGCAATGGCAGGAGAAACCTCCAGGCGACCACATGCGGGAAAGGATAAGTGGGTGTTAGGTGAGGGCCAACAATGAGATAATTCACGTCTAGTTTCCAGGTTTCAGCTACTACAAAAATTTTGAACATTTAAAAATAGACATAATCGGTTCCCCCGGCACATTCCCAGACACAGAAGCCTCCTCCATCACATTCTCAGACTCTGGGTCCTTGAAGACATATAAAATAGAGGAGGGGCATTTAAGTCTGGACAAAACTGAGGCATGAACTAACATTCCACATTCCAAAAGGAAAAAAGAAACCTCAAAACAAAAATCACATCACTATATTCTTGCCGACATAGCTGAGGTTAATCCTGAATGTGTCACGTCAGTTTTATTTTATTTTCTCTGTCTGAGAAACGAAGTAGCAGGCAAAGGAGGAAGTGAGGTTTAGGAAGGTGAATACATGACTTGTAGTATATATTTTATAGAAAAATGTAGTGTGTAAAAGCCTTGCTGGAAAAAATGCTGAAACTGGATTGGGTTATTGTGAAATGTGAATGCAGGCACATTGCTCTATCAAAATGAAAGTCAAGTAGTGTTCACCACTCAAAAAGCATTCATCAGGGGTGTTTAGTGTGATGATGGTTCAAGTTACCTCAATTAGATTTCAAGAAAAGGAACAGTAAGTGTCATTTGGCTTGTTATTCATACTACTGAATTATATGTCACATTCAACCTGTGAAAACCCTTTAGGTTCATTTTGGGAAAAAAGGAACTAAAATTTTTTTATGTGCTCTTTTGTTTATAGCATTTAAACTTCAAACATCAAATCATTTCTTCAACTGCTTTTTTTTCTTAATTTCATTTTGGTGTGAAACAAACGGAAAGTATCACCTGAGAAATCACTTTTTTTTTTCAGGAAAACTGTGCATATTTTTAATAATTATTCAATAAAATATTTTACTGAAGAAACATTGTGAAAAAAATTTCCTTTTCTTGGTTTGTGAAAATGTATGGAAGTTAGGAACAAAGCTTCTGCTATGTTTTATCATGAAAAATTCTTGATTTACTTTAAGTGGGTTTATTGAGAAAAATGAGCTGGAGAAAATTTCTGTAACAATGATAGAAACTTGTTTGGGCAAATCATGTAGCTGCTTTATCCTCTGGTTGTCTCATATATAGTATGAATTTGGATTGAATATGTAAAAGTGTTCCAGGCTTTGAAATTCAGTGATTCTCCTGTCTTCTTAATTAGCTGAAGGAAAGTTGATTTAAAAAACATACAACACTATAAAGTGAGTACTGTAACATCCTGCTTTTGAAAAATAAAAATTATTAAAGATCAAGTAATATTTAATTCATTCTTATTTTGTTTTTGTAGCCAAGATAATGTTTTTTTAAATGAAGGAGGAACAGTTTTACAGATCAAATTGTTTAAAGAGGTAGCAAAGTGCACATTTTGGGCAGATGTTGAAATTTCGGGTATTAAAATCGACATCTAGTTTAAACTAAGGCTAAAGATCACCATCATGGAAGGAGTTTCTGGGCAAAAGAGGAACTCCGAAATTTTATCCAGTAATGATTTATCATTAAACTTTCATTGTTCACAGTAAATATTTTAAGATGTGAACTCAGGAGCGATTGTCTCTCAGCACTGTTGACAACAAATGGCTCTGTATGTGGTGTGTGTGTGTGTGTGTGTGTGTGTGTGTGTGTGTTCAGTCATGTCCGACTCTTTGTGGCCCCCTGGACTGTGGCTTTCTATCCATGGGATTCTCCAGGCAACAATACTGGAGTGAGTTGCCATTTCCTCTTCCAGAGGATCTTCCTGACCCAAGGATCAAACCCAAGTCTACTGTGTCTTTGCATTGGCAGGATTCTTTACCACTGTGCCACCTGGGAAGCTTCCTCTAAATCAATATTAGTGCTGCCAAATAAACACTGGGCTTCCCTGGTGGCTCAGAGGGTAAAGAGTCTGCCTGCAATGCAGGAGACCTGGGTTTGATCCCTGGGTCAGGAAGATCCCCTGCAGAAGGAAATGGCAACCCACTCCAGTACTCTTGGCTGAAAAATCCCATGGATGGAAAAGCATGGTAGGCTACAGTCCATGGGTTCTCAAAGAGCTGAACATTACTGAGCGACTTCATTTTCACTTTCAAATAAACATTTAACTGGTGGTGCTTGAAAAGCACAGTTTTCTGTGACACCATTGCTTTTCTGGTATATTCTTTATTACTTCTGGATAGAAGACAGTTTACATAGATGGATGTTGTCAACATGATTTTGGAATATTTTCCTCCCAAATCTTGAAATCTTGAGATGTTAAAGGAATATTTATTTAATTTATTAATTTAATTTAAATTTATTATTTACTTAGAATGACTGTTGCACTGGAAAAAAATATTAATATTCTTGATTACCTTTGCTTTCCTAGATCTGCTGGGGATTTTATATAGAAAGAATTCATACTCCATGCTATGTGTCTAAAAGTTATAAAATTCTGAATTTTTAAACACACACAGCTCCAAAACTTTCAGATAATTTTTCTCTTTGCCTCAGATATTTTTGTCCTTTTTCTGCTGTTAGAGTAAAAGATAACAACCACAGCAAATCTGACACCTAACTAGCTTTTTTTTTGAAATATTCATAAATAAATAGATTAGATTTATATTATATTATATAATGTCAGTTCCTGGAGGAGGGCATGGCAACCCACTCCAGTATGCTTGCCTGGAGAATTCCCATGGACAGGGGAGCCTGGTGGGCTACAAGCCATGGGGTTGCAAAGAGTCAAACACAACTGAGCAACTAAGCATACCACAGCATAGCATAATGTCAATTATGTTTCTCTTAAACTTTTCACCACCAAAAACATCTCTCAGGGTAGCCTAACATATTGCATAAATATTCAAGTTGAGCCATAGATTAATAAATTGCAGTCTTTGAAGAAGAAAAGGAAAGTATGCAAAGTAGAGTCTGGACATTAAACACATGTGCACACACACACACACACACAAACTTTCCAGGTGACTCCTAGTGCCCACTCAGCATTGAAAAACCAGTGTGAAACTCTTTATTTTACAGATGAAATAACTGAATCAGAAAAAAATATTGGTAAAATGTCATTGGGTTCCAGAGGAATGCATGAAACTAAAAATTCACCTAACAGAAATGATTTATTATCATCATATGTTTAGTAATAACACTTTTATTTGCAAATGACTGAAAGCCAACCCTAAACAGCATATGAATAAAGGCAATGGGTTGGCTTACAGAACTCAGGAAAATGTTGTCTACAAAACCCCAGGAAGGGCAAGTTGGCTATGAAGCACATTCCACACCAGGTACTCAGACGCCACCATTCCTGTCTGTTGTTGAACTTTATTCTATTCTGTTGGAGAGCACACTTCTCCACATGGCAGAACATGTGGTTGCCAATGGTTTCCAAATTTTACACCTCATCATTTAAGACACCAGGAAGAGAATGACCTCAAGATATTTCCCTAGGGCTGAATTGAAATATCCTAGAAAAGGATTCAACTCAAGTTGGGCACAGAACATAAATCAGATTGGTCCAAGGGACAAGGTCACACTGTACTGAAAGGAGCATTTCCATCTAAACCATACTGATGGTGGAAGTGGCAGTTTGTAGACAAGCGATCCTTGACAACCCAGCTTAGGTGTGTACTAAATTAACTTAGCCATTTAATTGAGAGAAATGTATTGAAATATACTTAAAATTCTTTCATTGGAAACTCTTTACCTGAAGTACAGGATAATTTTCTTGAGGAATCCTTCTCTAGAGTAGAATCTTCCTAGGTGGCGCTAACGATAAAGAACCCGTCTGTCAATACAGGAGACTTAGAGGTGTGGATTCAATCCCTGGGTCGGGAAGAGCCCCTGGAGGAGGGCATGGCAATCCACTCCAATAATCTTTCCTGGAGAATCCCCATGGACAGAGGAACCTGTTGGGTTAGAGTCCATAGGATCACAAAGTGTTGGACATGGCTTAGTGACTAATGCTTTCACTTTTTTTTTTTTTTTTTTTTAAGCCTACTCTCCTTGCATTTCATCCTATGCCTCATTTTTGTGCTCCATGAGGTCTGTATCCCCAGTTTAAAACCTCCTGGTTCAATTTATTCAGGGAATAAGCCTCTTCTTATTTGTTAAAGGAGTGGAGGAAGAGAAAGTAATTTTGTAAAAGTTGAGATGGAACCGGGCAGACGTTACACAGCAGGCAGAGGCTCCTGTCTTTAGAAGGGCCTGCTGCAAGGTTGGGCCTTGGCTGGCATCTGGTACCTTGGCTTTCAAAATATTCCCTTGTCCCTAAGTGGTAAGATTAGTTTGCTGTGTTGCCTCTGTTTGTACAACACTGTGATTTATGCTGAATTCTTGCTTTTCATAGTTGCTAGGCACAACTTGCTTCCATGACCGGCCTTCAGTAAAAACCCTAACTGTTAGTCTTAAACAGGCTTCCCTGGGCAGAAACATACATGTTGCTGCATTTTCCCCAGTGGCAGGAATGTGTGCTCTGTGTGACAGAGGACTGAAGGGAGGAAACCTCTGCATTTATTCCTCCAGACTCCACCTATGATTTTCCTACTGGTCCTTCTTGTATCACTGCAATAAATCTTCACTGTGAGTACAATTATGTCCCGAGTCCTGATATTCCTTCTAGTGAGTCATCAAAAGTGTGGGTGGTCTTCGGATGCCTGAAACAAGGACTTTACTTTTGACTTCATGGTTTGCCCTAGTTCTGAACCTCTCTTCAATATCACGTTCCATGGCAGAACATTGTAATTCATTAGCTTTCCTTCTTCCCAAACTTCATTGGAATCTTTTGTCACTGGTGTCCCGATTCAAATGCTTTTGTCCATATGGACTTTCATTACCACTTTTCATTAGTGTAATATGATTTAGGTGCAGTTTTATGCAAGAGAGGAGAGAAACATGAGGCTAACATGTCATATTTATGCGGGAGCCCTCTATTATAACCATGAGGGTTTTTTCCTGGTCAATTAATCCTAGTCATTTTTCAAAGAATACCATATTTTGGATTTCCAATATTTTATCTTTATTCCTAGCTATAATAATTTTTATCTCTTTGTCCACGTCTTCATTTTGTATAATTTTTCTGAAGTTACTTTTACATACCATTATTAGAGGCTTCTGTATATAAGTGGTTCTGATTAAATTATAAAATCTCATTAGCATTATTTTTCTCCATAGTTTTTCTTTGTTTTGCCTAAGGCAGGGAAGAAAAGCTCAAGAAAGAGGGCTACTGTTGTTATTTAGTCACTGAGTTGTGTCCGACTCTTTGGCCCCACGGACTGTAGCCCGCCAGGCTCCTCTGTCCGTGGGATTTCCCAGCCAGCAATACTGGAGTAAGTTGCCATTTCCTTCTCCAGAGGATCTTCCCAACCCAGGAGTTGAACCCGTGTCTCTTGCTTGATACGTGGCTTCTTTACAACTGAGACACCTGGAAAGCCCCAAGAAAGAGGATATAAATATGTGTGTGTGTGTATATATATATATACACAAAAATAATTATGATTGATTCATGTTGATATATGGCAAAGACCACCAAAACATTGTAAAGCAATATCTTCCAACTGAAAAATAAGACGATCAAGTAAAAAATCACGTTAATGCTTATTAACTCATGTTTCAGCATGTTTCATAGAGTTAGTGCATTTGCCACATTCCTTGAAAGTAAAGACACATATTATTTCTTTGTTATATATTGCAATTTCCAAATATTGTTTCCCATTTCTGACATTCTCTGTACCTTTTTTAATATGTACCTGAAGTCTTTTTGACAAAGTTTTAGATAACAATATTTTTCTATGTGTACGTTTTAGAATAAATGGTTATTTCTCCACTTATTTGTTCCAGGATAATGTAGTTGTGATTCCTTGACTTGGTTATTTGTTTGCTTGTGCATTGTATGAACCTTGCCTTTAAGCTTGAGAGGGAGACATTAATAGATCATGTTTTATTTGTCAGTCAACAGTGTTAATAGGACACCAGAGGCAGCTACGATCTGAGTTTTTGTTTTATTCTGTTTCGTTTGTTTGTGTGATTTTTCTTCAGTTGCTTGAGACTTTTGTGTTGGCAACTTATAACACAATTTTTGCTTCGGAACCAGCGCTTTGGTGGGAATACCATTTAGGAAATAGCTTAATTGAAGAAAATGTTTAATTGTCATTATTGGTTCTTAGATCAGTACACTTTTCTCCCAAAGTTATCTTTGTTCTGAAACTGCAAAGTTGGCTTTGAGAATATTCTTTTCCATCTCGCACAGTTCACTCACCTCCACACCTAACACCTGTGAGTTAATAAGTGAGGTTAGTGGAAAAATACTGGCAAGGCACAGGCTCTCCTCCCCCTCCACCCCACTGACGACCTGTGGCAGTGGGGAAATGTTCTCCAACTTGGGGATTTCTTGTCTGTATTATCTCCAGGGCTTGTGCCTACATGTCAGAGAATAATCCTGGGACATTTCTTGCTTTACTTCCAACGATATTGTGCCATATTTTCAAAATTTCTGTTTAGACCAGATAATACTTTTCTCACGTTATTTGATGCATTTTATGAGTTGTGAAATGTTCTTGCTTGAGTATAGGTGAAATATTCCCTTCTATTTTTGTCTTTTCATTTCACATTATTCTGAAAAATTTTTTTCAGTGTACAACAATGTTATCATCTATTCCAGAAGGCTTTTAAATGACAGACCTCTCAGATTTTTAATTCCCAAACTTAATGAAAATTTTGAATAGTTTTAACTGAAAATAAAGTGACCCCAAGGACGGGGCTGCCCCATCATCACATATAGTTATTAAAAAAAGGTACACACTGCATTGACAAGCTAGAAAAAAGTTTCCCCCTCTGAGTTAGTAAGAATCTAAGTCAAAGAGGACTATTTGGTGAGTGAAACAATGAGGAATCTGGTTGTCATTCAAGCTGGGCATAAACTACACAGCATAACAAGTCTCACTTCATAAAAGTACGCTAGATGTCTAATATCATCAGTAGTATTTAATTTCTATGCAAAAGAAATCATTTGGAGCCCACAGCTGACATCATACTCAATTTTTAAGAGTTAATATTTTTCCTTTAAGATTAGTAACAAGATAAGGATGCCTATTCTTGCAACTTTTACTCAACATAGTATTACTGAAAGTCTTACTCAGAGAAGTTAGCCAAAAAGAGAAATGAGGAGTGTTCAAATAAGGAAAGTAAAACCATCACTATTTGCAGATGACATGACATTATGTATAGAAAATCCTAAAGAATCCACCAAAAACTGTTAGAATTAATACTTGAACTGATAAGGTTGCAGGACACAAAATCAAAATATTCAATATATACATTACTATATACTAATAGTGATATGTAAACTGAAAACTATATGACATTGATGAAAGAAATTAAAGATGATATAAATATATATCCCATAATCATGGATTAGAAGAATTAACACTGTTAAAATATTCATAGTGTCTAAAACAATCTTCGGATTCAATACAATCATTATCAAAATTTCAATGTCATTTAGACTTTCAGAGTTTCTATTGAGACTTAGAATATTACATCTACTTTTAGAAGATAGTATTGTGGAATCCACAGAGAATTCATTAACGTGTTTTGTTGACAGTATCAGTATCCTCTCTCTGAACACACTCATCTGCTTCATTTCTAGGTATCACAATCCTATCTTATCACTCTACTTAGATTAAATACCCAGAGACTGCCTCCTACAAAGTGAACAGATGACTCTGAGGATTAAAGGCAGTGGTTTGGAAATACATTATAATGAAAAATACAAACCCTCTCCTCATCTTGAACAAAAAGTGCTACTGAACTATTGAAACACAGGTTCAGAAGACAGAATAATATTAAGACCAATTAGTGGGAGGAGTTATTGGGCACTGGGGTTTTCTTGTGAAATTAAGGAATTTTTCAGGTAAGCAAGCATGCTGGATTAATACTCTTGGTTACACAAAACTCTTACAGACGTGATAGAAAGTGGCAATTGGTCTAGAAATTCTATGAGTTAGAATACTACGTTGATCCTATCAGTTTATATAATAAAAATATACCCTAGACACCAAATCGTTTCTTAGAAGTGGGAAAAGAAAAAATTCATGGTTATTATCCATTTGGCAATTTAATATCTCTAAGAGCTATTTGTCAATTATTGAGATGGGATATACAACTCACTTAATAATGAAATCACTGATGTGAATGTATGATGATCTGATATGAGAGATCATGATAGGCAGAGGAATTAAAGAATTTATTCAAATGGTGAGACAGATTGGAATCTGAAACCCTTTTCTGCAGTACTGCAATGCTTGCACTTGGACACATCTCTCTTTGAACAACAAAATACAAAGAAACTGTATGGGATTAAAAATACCTGCATGCATGTGCAGTTGGTGCAAATTCTGGACAAAAGATACAAAGAGATAAAAAAAAAAATTCAATACTGCCACTTTTGAATAGCCTGGAGCTAAACAGAGTACATTGTGTGCATGCCCCCTGCACACAATACCACCCAAAGGGTGGGCAAACCACTTAAGCTTCCCCTCTGGCCCAAACCCTGGACACACCCCTACCCTCACTCCTTATAAGGAACAAGCTTGCCCCCCAACCTCAGGGAGCAAGAAAGCAAGGGAACCTCTTGTTTTTTCTTGCTTGCTCTTGCTATAGCAGAGGACCCAATAAAGACTTGCCTGAATTTCTGGTCTGGCCTCTAATCAATTTCTATCAATGGGGAAGGCCAAGAACCTTGGCTGATATCAGTGTTACACAATTTATAGTACATGACTAGAATGGTTACTCTCAAATGTTAATCAAATTTTAGTGTTATGACAGCTCAGAGCAAACCTAATTACTGAGATTTAGGGTTGTTACAGGTCAAATTGTGTTTCCTGACCCCTCATTATACCCTAGTACCACAGAATGTGACCATATTTAGAGATAGGGTCTTTACCAAGTTAAATGAAGTGATTATGGGCCACAATCCAATATGGCTGATTTCCTTGTAAAGGGCAGTTTGGAGATGGACTAACATACAAGGAAAAGCTGTATGAACATGAAGATGGCCAAGGAGAAAAGCCTGGAAGAGGTCTTTCCCCCATAGTCCTCAGAAGAAACCCATCTTGCCCACATCTTCATCTTGGACTTCTAGCCTTCAGACTCTTGGGCAGTAAATGTCTCTTTAATCCACCTAGTTTGTGGAATTTTGTTATAGCAGCTCTGGGAACTTAATACCCTAACATTGATTTAGGATGTTTGACCACGCACCAGAATAAAACCAAAAGCTAAAATAAGCTGTGGAAAAAATATAGCTTTCTTTTTATGAGTCTTCATATTTAGCTGCCATTTTCTGCTGAATATGACTGCATAGTTATAAATAAATATATCCTTTCTAAATTGTTAACCAGATACAAATTCTTACATTTGAAATAATTGAAAGATATCCATAGGGAATATGTAAGAAAATTTTATTTTTATAACTATACTTTCTAAATGAAAATAGCTTGCTTTTTGTTCTAAAGTTTTATTATGATTGTGTATAAAATATTTTTCAAACTAATTTGCTTTTGAGTTTCCACTTTTTTTCTCATCAGAAAATATCCTTTATCCAAAATTTTGATTTGTGGAATATTTTATACTGTCATAAGGCAGAATGCTGAAATGTGATCACTGCTTTTAGTCTGATTTATTTGGAATTTACCAAACACTGAAGGTTTAATAAAGTTATGGTAGGCTCTTTTATTCAGTGAAGTTACTGACATTTCTGGCAACAAAATATTTGAATTTGAATTCACATCTTTTTTATAGATGCCAAAGTATATCCCTAGATAGAATAAAAATATACAATAAATTTAAAGTTNACTGCTTTTAGTCTGATTTATTTGGAATTTACCAAACACTGAAGGTTTAATAAAGTTATGGTAGGCTCTTTTATTCAGTGAAGTTACTGACATTTCTGGCAACAAAATATTTGAATTTGAATTCACATCTTTTTTATAGATGCCAAAGTATATCCCTAGATAGAATAAAAATATACAATAAATTTAAAGTTAATCTTTATATATATGTATTACAAAATACTGAAAGTTGAAGGAAAAGTTTCTTGCTAAAATAATTGTTTTTACTGAAGTATAATATAAAGTCCTGAATCAAGGATTTTAAAACAACCTTTTTTCCCCTCATTTATCAGTTCAGTAAATCTATTGTGGTTTGATAGCTTATGACTCTTCATTCAGAGTAGGACCCATAAACTGAATTCATATTGTAAGCAAAATGCTGTGTCTTTTGTAACAGTAATAATCATGACTCCTCATAAACATGAGATATGTTCTACACATATTTCTTTACATAGACGTGCCAGCCCTGCTCCCATTCAGATGTCCATCCTCTGGCCTCTGTAACCTTGACTACTACTACTATCTCATTACCCTTTTGAAATTCAAATCTTCCCCTAACATGAGAGCAAGTTATAAGATTTATTTTTCTAATCCTTATATAAATTATTTTTTATAGTTAGAATTTTATTTAGCCAAAAAAAGGACACATAGGAAAATCAGTCGGTATCCTTTGACTTACTCTTTCCACACCACTTGTGGGTTTTTAGTGTGCACATAAATTCTTCCATTTGTCGTTTAAATGAAAACTGAGTGATTTTACCATATGACGTTTTTAGGTTTACGTGGTTTGATGATATGGTTATTAGTGGTAATAGTAACTAAAACCAAGCATGTAAAGTCTGGCATACTATTTTAAACTGTCTGGATTCTACCTTGCCTCCCAACTTCCTCCAATTTCTATACATCTTATGATTGTTAATCTACTGGGAGACTTGTTTTCTTAGGCAGCAGTAATCTTCACTCCCTAGGCAGCATAAGTAAATTTTCAACGGAGAAAAATATTGGACAAGCGAGATTGGTGGCTGTCATGAGAACTCATTGGCCACAAAAGGAGAGTCAGCAACTTAGGATAAAACGTGGCCAAGACCAAAGATGACCCAATCTCAGCTAGCTTACAAATACAACTCCTCCTCTAAACCTGTCCATAAGGCGTGTGCTTTGGTGCTAATTCGCTTCAGTCGTGTCCGACTCTTTGTGGCCTTAGGGACTATAGCCCGCCGGGCTCTTCTGTCCATGGGATCTCCAGGCAAGAATATTGGACTGGGTTGCCGTGCCCTCCTCCAGGAGATCTTCCTGACCTAGGGACCCAACCTGCATCCGTTATGTCTCCTGCATTAGGAGACAGGTTCTTTACCACTAGCACCACTTGGGAAGCCCGTCCATGATGCATCTAAGGCATCATCTAAAATGCCGACTTTAAGATTCTTAAGTTAAGAATCTTACTTTGATTAGCAATGTAATCAAAGATTACATTAGAATCTGGGCCCTACCGTTTATCCATTTAAAATGAGATCACTAGCTTTACATTTATCATAAACATCATTCAAGGAAATAATTTTATTCAAGATCACACACAATTCAGTTTGAAAATTCTATACTAGTTGTTTACCCAAACATTTCATTTATTTAAATGTATAAATTTTATAAATAAATAAATTTTATTTATTTTAGTTGGAGGTTAATTACTTTAGAATATTGTATTGGTTTTGCCATACATCAGCGTGAATCTGCCACAGGTATACACGTGTTCCCCATCCTGAACACCCCACCCTCCTCCCTCCCCATACCATCCCTCTGGGTGGTCTCAGTGCACCAGCCCCAAGCATCCAGTATCATGCATCAAACCTGGACTGGTGATTCCTTTCATACATGATATTATACATGTTTCAATGTCATTCTCCGGAATCATCCCACCCTCTCCCTCTCCTACAGAGTCCAAAAGACTGTTCTATACATCTGTCTCGCATACAGGGTTATCGTCACCATCTTTCTAAATTCCATATATATGTGTTAGTATACTGCATTGGTGTTTTTCTTTCTGGCTTACTTCACTCTGTATAATTGGCTCCAGTTTCATCCACCTCATTAGAACTGATTCAAATGTATTCTTTTTAATGGCTGAATAATACTCCATTGTGTATATGTGCCATAGCTTTCTTATCCATTCATCTGCTGATGGACATCTAGGTTGCTTCCATGTCCTGGCTATTATAAACAGTGCTGCGATGAATATTGGGGTACACGTGTCTCTTTCAATTCAAAACCACAATAAGGTACCATTTCACACCAGTCAGAATGGCTGTGATCCAAAAGTCTACCAGCAATAAATGCTGGAGAGGGTGTGGAGAAAAGGGAACCCTCTTACACTGTTGGTGGGAATGCAAACTAGTACAGCCACTATGGAGAACAGTGTGGAGATTCCTTAAAAAACTGGAAATAGAACTGACTTATGACCCAGCAATCCCACTGCTGGGCATACACACCGAGGAAACCAAACCTTTTAAATCTAGAGACTTAGCTGTGGCGGAGATGACTAATCATCAAACATGTGCTTCCCCCTTTTTGTGAAATTGTCTCTGGAAAGCAGCTGTTCACTGGCAACCAGATTTCCCAGGGCCCCCTCCCTTACCAGTGGAATGTGGACAGAAAGGTGTCTCTCATCTAGACCAACCTTTTCCATATTCTCTTTCTCTCTTCACTGTATTGCCCACACTAATTGATCCTGTCAATAATGAGTTTCTGAAGTGCTCTTAATGAAAGCACAGCCTTGACATATTGGCAAAGGCTCTGAATATAGGGACTGCTATGAATTTCTGAAGTCAGCTGTCACTTTTAGAATGTCATTAATTTTTATGTAGTCTATCTCTTCCTCTTGGAATCTTCAAGCAAAGATCATGCTAATCCTGAATATTTTGTCTTCCTCAGTTGTCTAGCAGACACTGGAGGTGCATATCTGTGTGGTCAGGCTCTCTGGAGTCTCCTGACCCACAGGGGCTGGCATGGCTTGCCCTTTCTTGGCGACTGTCCTCACTTCCTCACGATGGAGGTGGCCAGATGTGATTTTCTATTTTTATCATGACCAAGAATGCTTTCAGATTCTTTATAAGATTGACAGACTGCTTGTAAATTAAAAAAACTACAAAGTTACAATCATTTAGGTTAAAAATAAGAAAAGAGATTTCTTCCCACACAGAACATCTACCCTTTGTCCCCACTACTCACTCTTTCACACCCAGCCACGTCCCACCTTTGTAGCTGTTTACACAGCCATTGTATTTCTAGCTTATGCTGTACAACAGATTTTATGCTTCTTATAAAATCCCCCTTCTTATTAAGTGTAAAAATAATTTTCTGACACAGGGACTATAATAAAATCCATACCTCAAAATGTGCAGCGATTGTGACAATTCAAAAAATCCATTTGTTTTGTTGTATGAAAAGTGATATGTCTCCAGTCATTTCACGTCATATCCTGGGGAAAGTGTATTTGAAAGAGATGTAAGAGTAAGCGTAGGTTGGGATAAGGACTCGAGGTTTCTTCAATATAGCACATGGTCCAAGAAGTTGGCTTAAAGGAGGAAAATGAGGAAACAGTAAGTTATCAGGGCCAACTTCTTAAGAATTCTGCTGTAGGTACTTTCTTTTATTTATTTATTTATTTATTTTTTAATTTTTATTTTTTAGTTTGTTTTGCTTTACAATACTGCACTTATTTTGCCATACATTGACATAAATCAGCCAGTAGGTACTTTCTGTTCTGCATGAACAGTGAATCCAGGTGAAGGGAGAACTGGTTTAAGTATCATTGTTCTTAAAAGTCAAAAAAGATCATGGATTGCATTTTAAAAGCCAGTGGAAACAATATATAAGGTCTAATATTTGTGTTACCTTCTTGCCTGCCTTTCACAGTAGCCTTTTGGAAAAGGTGAAGTCACATTGTTCTATTTTAGAGGTTAAGGGGCTTTCACTTACAGAGCTTATGATGTGTGAAAGTTCTGAGAACCTAGACCTGGGATAAGTCTGTTTTCATTGTAGTCCCTGCCTCATGTATAATGATGCTACTCAGATCAGGCAGGTCTGTTGCATAGTGTGAAGAGATGGTGCTCTTTGTAGGGCAGACAAACATCCAGGAATAGGGTTAGTTGGCTTCATAGTGGCATATTTTGTCTGCTTTGGAATTGTAAAAACTGTCAAATGATATGCCAGATTTTTACTAGAATGTGAAATCAAGATATGTACAAACACACACAACACTGGAATAAGATTGTTTGAAAATTTAAGCTGAATTCTTGCTGTACCATTATCACCAGGGAGAGATTCAGGCACCTTTTCTGGCACAGACACTAACCAATGAAAGAGAGCAGTAACCAGTTAGAATGTGAGTAGATCAAAAACAGCTAGTTTGTGTGTCTCAGTGGACAAGTCTAAGGATCCATAGACCTGGGTTCCTGGGCCAAAGATAATGTAGGCTCCTTCCCATTCTGTCCCAAAACCAAGCACAAGGCATCACATATGCTTTCAATGCAGACTTTTAAATGCGGGAATCCACAGGCATTGGATTTAAAATCATTCTGAAATCACACAAGAACTTCCTTTCATGAACCTTCTTATGTATTTATGATAAAAGAGGGAAAAATGACTAATAGTGACTGAAAGAGAAATCTGTGTAAAGTAATTCACAGACCATGCTTCCCAGTCTCTTATTTTTCAAAGATAATGTTCAAAATTTCACAAAATACTATCTTCGCCAAAATATTATCATGTATTAAAAATCACACACTGATGTTCAGACTCTTCCAAAAACTGTAAATAAACTGAATCTCTCTTGGTTATTTTAAGCGAGTCTGTTAGTGGAGACTGATCTCTTCTCTGCTTGGGCAATCAGCAACAGGCATCACTGAACCCTGTTCCTGCCACACACCCTTCAGATAACTCAGCCACCCTTCTCACTGCCTCTCTCTGCTTATGGACGATTCTGTTTGAGGCACATGTTTCTTATTTTTATATTATAATGATGTAATTATTTTATAAGCATTTTCCATAATTTCAAAAGAGACATTTCTCTCATAATGTTTCTAGACTGAATTCTGTTTAAAAGTATCTTGAAACAGTGATAAATCTGGGCCTTTGCCTGTGACAAAACTTCCACCATTACTAAGTACAGAGAACAGCGTAAGAGCTATTTTTACTCTTTTCATCAGTGTGACCATCTACCACCAATAGGAATACAGTTGTAAATTGATTTAGACTTTAAAGGAAATTATGATTCCACAAAGTTTGTCAATATTTTCTCTGAAAAATATGGAAGACCTATGGAAATTCAGTTTTAAACTTTTCTAGAATAATTTATGAAAAGCTATTTCCATAATTTCTAGTAATATACTACATTCTTAAGGGAAGTAGGCTAACTATCAACATTTTATTCAATTTCTGTACATTCAGCATTGTAATTAATTTGGGGGTAGAGATTGCTGAGATTATATAGTCACCAAATAATTATAGTCATCAAATTATAATTATAATTATAATATATAGTCATCAAATAATTTTCTGATCTATTTTTAGTGAATCTTTGTAAAACAGATCACAACAGATAAGGATACCTCCTTTTAGAAGAGAGATTTACTAACTGGAATGTAATATCCTGATTTATAGAGCTGATTCTCCTCCTGCTTTGCAATAGCATATTTATAGACATGCTTTTAGTTTTAAGTGAAATTGAGGGAAAAACTAAAACTTTGTGTCTTTAATTCCTGCTTGCAACCTTCCCAGACTTACCCTCTGAGTGGTAAATATACACTTTGATGTATGAACAACATGTAACCATTGGATATTTACTAGATGACTTTTGTTTTTTATGGCTCATCCCTTTTCATATGTTGAAATTCTAACCCTGAATTTGACCATATTTGGAGATAAGGTTTTTAAGGAGGTATGAGCCATCTCTTGGTATGTTAAGGAGGTATTTAGAGATAAATGAGGTCAAAAGAGGGGGCCCTATCCACAAGAGTTGTGTCCTCATAAGAAGAGAAAGGGACATCAGAGATTACTTTCTCCATAAGCAAGCACACAGAGGAAAGACCTTGTAACTGCCTCTGTTGCCTGGTAAAGCAGAGAGACCCGGCACTGAAAAATTGGCTGTAGCCACCGATTTCCTACGTGTACTATGATTCTCTTGTGGATCTCCAAATAACTTCGGAGCCTGTTTACACATGGCTTGAAGAGCTACAAGAACACTGATGAGCAGCAGATCCAGACCACAGGTATTTGGTCATCACTAAAAACAGATTTACCAATGGGAATTTCCCAGTCTCTATTTTTCAGAGCAGCTGTTTGCTTCTATGTGCTCAGTAACATTCAGTTTTGTTTACTAATTTGTCCTTTTGGATAGTTCCCTGTGCTCTCCACCATGAAGAATTATAAAGAAACTCAGACTTCTAGACTCCATATTGAAGACATACATATTTATCTGAAAATCTGCCACAAACCCCATTTGAATGAATGTNTTGCTTCTATGTGCTCAGTAACATTCAGTTTTGTTTACTAATTTGTCCTTTTGGATAGTTCCCTGTGCTCTCCACCATGAAGAATTATAAAGAAACTCAGACTTCTAGACTCCATATTGAAGACATACATATTTATCTGAAAATCTGCCACAAACCCCATTTGAATGAATGTAGCGACTTCATTTTCACTTTTCACTTTCATGCATTGGAGAAGGAAATGGCAACCCACTCCAGTACTCTTGCCTGGAGAATCCCAGGAATGGGGGAGCCTGGTAGGCTACTGTCTATGGGGTTGCACAGAGTCAGACACGACTGGAGCCACTTAGCAGCAGCAGCAGCAGGAGCAGAATAACAAAAGGTATAAACTTGTAGTCAGAATAGTAGTAAGTGGCAAAGAAAAGATCTCAGTTAAATTGTAGATAATAGGAAAATCCCATGGACGGAGGAGCCTTTTAGGCTACAGTCCACGGGGTCACTAAGAGTTGGCAACTTCACTTTCACTTTTCCCTTCATGCATTGGAGAAGGAAATGTCAACCCACTCCAGTGTTCTTGCCTGGAGAATCCCAGGGACAGGGGAGCCTGGTGGGCTGCCATCTCTGGGGTCGCACAGAGTTGGACATGACTGAAGTGACTTAGCAGCAGCAGCAGCAGCAGCAGCAGGGATCTGGAAGAAGAACTGTGAGGTAAGAGATTGTTTTTTTTTTTTTTTTTAATATGCTTTTATGACTATTTGTGTTTTTGTTACTAAAAATAGGGATATTATTTTGAAAAGAAAATTTGTGCTTAGCTGCTCAGTCGTGTCTGACTCTCTGTGACCCTTCCAAGTAACCTCTCAGGCTCCTCTATCCATGGGATTTCTCAGGCAAGAATTCTGGAGTGGATTGCCATTTCCTCCTCCAGGGGATCTTCTGGACCCAGGGATCAAAGCTGTGTCTCCTGAGACTCCTGCATTGCAGGCAGATTCTTTACCCACTTTTTAAAAATAAATAAATTATAAACACAAGTGTTGCCTTTCAGGAAAGTCAATTAAATGGCAAATATTTAATTCCTTAGTTGGGCATTTTCTAAGTTATGAATCTGCTGACACAAAGGTTGCCTTGCCTTCCGAGAAGCCATCAGAGCTCAGATTTTGTCACCTCTCCCGTACTTCATCGAAAACAACTTCATGCCTATGGAAGCGTGAAGAGACCCCTCTGCCCCTATGTTTCTGAGGCCCCTCTGCCTTTGTTGCACAGTGTCACGGAGAATTTAGTGTTGGGTATTCCTGGATCCTCTGGGGAAGAAGTGGGTAAGCATCCAGAGACCTGCCGTGGTGGTGACTGCCACTGAAGCAAAGGCTCTCTCTCACCCACACTGTGCAGGGTGTGACTGCTCCTGCCCTCTGGCTACCTGCAGTCCTGCTAATATATCTTGGAACTGGCAACATTTCTCAAAGAAGCAATGGTCACAGGTTAAAATCAACAGTCACAGATTCATATTTTCTGAAATGTAACTTCAGCTTTCCCAAGAGTGTTTATTTTTATTCAGGGGAAAACAATTTTGCCACTTTTAGGTAATCCTGATTCAAAATAGTTGCTTTCAGGATACTTGGTTCAGGTATAGAAAACACTTCCCCCTCCCCAGTTTTTTTCCCCTTATTTAGGGGCTTTCAACAGAAACTAAGCCCCATGTACCATCCCTGTGCAGGGATCTTGGTTATATTTCCATACCAGCAAGCGAGTCCTCTTAGATCCTATGGATGAAGTTGGTCTGCTGAGTCTTGACTATATCTTTCATCCCGTCCCTGGAATATCTCACTCCTCAGTGTAGGGTTGCCAGATTTGGTAAATAAAAAGTACAAAATGCCCTTGTAGTTACAAGGTAGCATCCCGGAGCTTGGTGCTATTACTAAAGTTGTCTTTAGCCAAGTGGAAGGGCTTCCTACTCACACTGAGGCCCCTGGGAGAAATGGTGTTTTAGATGCTAGGCTTAAGAATCATAAAACCTGGGACATAAGACAAGCCTCAGAAATTAACTGGGAGCAGGCAAATGCTCTTCCAGGAGACCAGCAGCTGCCTCAGACCCGAGCTCCTCTAGGGTGACCTTGGATCTGCCAAAAGAATCACAGAAAAGGAATAAGCAGATAGGAATTGGGATCAAGATGACAAACCAGAAGATGTGGGCACATTCTCTGTGGTGAGTGAGGAAGTCTTGAGGAATAGAGTCATTAAGAAAAAGCAAAATGTAGAAATGTTAAATTTCAATCTGACAATGGAAAGGCTTTTTAAAGGCTTTAAAGATTTGGTTGGACTTTCCGGAGGAGCCAAGAATTTTTTGGATTTGGTAATGGCACTGAGATTCAACCTTCACCAAGGACTTTCAAATGGTAAGAGTGATAACTGGTACATCTTCTCTCTAGTTCAAAGGCTGGGACATGGACCAAGACAGCCTTTGATTCTACTACTCCAAATGGTAAGATAGAGAGTTTAAATTCCAAAACTAATATTCCCTTTGAGTGAAGTCGCTCAGTCATGTCCAACTCTTTTTGACCCCGTGGACTGTAGCCCACCAGGCTCTTCAGTCCATGGGATTCTCCAGGCAAGAATACTGGAATGGGTTGCCATTTTCTTCTCCAGGGGATCTTCCCAATCCAGGGATCGAACCCAGGTCTCCTGCATTGCAGGCAGATGCTTTAACCTCTGAGCCACCAGGGAAGCCCCAATATTCTCTTTACTCTGTATTTATTGAGATAAAGCATACCGAGAGAATGCGACTAACAAGAAGTTAGCTGTGTTAAACTTTCTCTTCATGACTGGATTGTGGATTGTTGTTATTCAGTCGCTTAGTTGTGTCCGACTCTTTGCACCCCATGGACTACAGCATGCCAGGCTTACCTGTCCTTCACTGTCTCCTGGAGTTTGCTCAAACTCATGACCATGAGTCAATGATGCTTTCTAACCATTTCATCCTATGTTGTCCTCTTCTCCTCCTGCCCTCAATCTTTCCCAGCATCAGGGCACATGACGCAAACCCACTCTGATCTGACACCTGTCTTTAAAGACTGTCTGATTTATTTAGCAAACATTGAACATGGGAACAGTGGCAGTAATAATTATCAACATGAAACTAATAAAATGTTGGTTGAAACACAGTCTTTTTCCCTGTTTGTTTCAACCAAATTACAATAAGAATCATCATTTTTGTTTCATGACAGCAAAACTGAAGCTTCATCTGAAAAGAAGGTGAAATCTGTGCTTGAAGAGAAAATGGACCCATTACTAGAAGCAACCCATTACCAGATGACTTTGCAAGAAAATGGATGCCTTTGTTTCGGGCTTGTTAAGCTTTCTCTCTCTCTCTGACTGGATTTTTATTTTCCTTTGGCAACTCCAGTGTTTTTCTGGCAAAAATATTACACAAAGTAAATCAGTTTCTTCCCCACTTTTCACTAAAACAATGGCGAACCAAGCAGAAGATAGCAGAAATGAAAGTAAAGATAAAGGAAATGTTGATGAACCACTCAAAATAGTTATTACTCGAAAGAAGATGCTTTTTACTCCAGAAAGTATAAACTATTTTACAAGAAAATGAATTTAAATAAAAGGGTATAGATACCCTGCATTAAAACCTATAACAATCAGAAGCATAGCATTTAGTTTAGGAAGACTTGAATTTAGGAAATATACCAGTGAATGCTGTGATTCTACCTATAACTGCTCTTAAAAAAATGAAATTTAATTAAAAGGTGGAGAGAGTCTGTGATAATATATAATGTCCCATTAATATTTAATATTCAAAATATGTTGCATCTCTGGGCTACTTCATAATCTCTCCAGGTATACTTGGGAGTCCCTAAAATTGTCTCACAGGTATCAGTAAATAGTATATTCATAGTCTTTGACTCACGCTGCCTATGTGAAGTCCACTGTGTCAACAGTTTGAGAAGAATGCTTATTCCCATCAGCAGAACTGCAGGAGCCCCTGAAAAGAGTGTTCCACTACAGAGACAGGGGCCTTGTGGCTGTTCTTATCTCTGGCAAAAACAAAGTAGAGCGGTGTTCCGTAGTGGTCACCTTGGCTTGTCAAGCCAGGATGTTATGAGGATGGTAGGATGAGGAGCCCTCCCCCTTATTTTTTTTTTCCTTTCAGTTTCTTATTGTAATAGAAAAATACAATAACTGAAATAAAAAATTAAAGTCATTAGAGGCATTCAACAGCTGATTTGAACAGGCAGCTCTTTCAAGAACCTCCTGATGAAAGTGAAAGAAAAGAGTAAAAAAGTGGGCTTAACACTCAACATTCAAAATACTAAGATCATGGCATCCAGTCCCATCACTCCATGGCAAATAGGTGGGGAAACAATGGAAACAGTGACAGACTTTTTTGGGGGGTCAAAAATCACTGCAAATGGTGACTGCAGCCATGAAATTAAAAGACACTTGCTCCTTGGAAGAAAAGCTATGACCAACCTAGACAACATATTAGAAAGCAGAGACATTACCTGGTCAACAAAGGTCCATCTAGTCAAAGCTATGGTTTCTCCAGTGGTCATGTATAGATGTGAGATTTGGACCATAAAGAAGACTGAGTGCTGAAGAATTGATGCTTTTGAGCTGTGGTGTTGGAGAAGACTCTTGTGAGTCCCTTGGACTGCAGGGAGATCAAACCAGCCAATCCTCAATGATATCAGTCCTGAATACTTATTGGAAGGACTGATGCTGAAGTTGAAACTCCAATATTTTGGCAACAACCTGATGTGAAGAACTGGCTCGTTGGAAAAGACCCTGATGATGAGAAATATTGAAGGCAGGAAGAGAAGGGGACGAACTAGGATGAGATGGTTGTCAGCATCACCAACTGGATGGACATCAGTTTGAGAAAGCTCCAGGAGTTGGTGATGGACAGGGAAGCCTGGCGGGCTGCCATCCATGGGGTCACAAAGAGTTGGACATGATTGAATGACTGAAGTGACTGATGAATTCCTTAGATCTTTATCAATACATATTTATTTCAGTTAAGATTATGGGCTTTGGAGCTAGACTGCCTGTTTTTCAATCTCAAATATGCAGTTTACTAGCTGTGTTACTATGGGCAGGTTAAGCCTTGCCTTCATTCATTGTAACAATAGCACTCCTCTTCTAGGTCTGTTTGTGTGGTGACCACTTAGAATGCACTTAGTAAAATGCCAGGCATTTAATACACATAAATTTAATAAATACTGCCATAAGCATTTAGCTTAAACAACCCCCATAGACAAAGTTTACTAATAGTAACTTTGGCCTTTAATGTATATCCTATAAGCATTTAAAATTCAAAAGCAAAGATGTTATGGTATATAAGTTGATTTTAGAAAATGCTCCTAATAATAAGACTATCAGTTTAGATTTAAAGTCACTTCCAACCTGAGACTTCAGTGGTTATTGTGCTTGAACAATTAGAGAGCTGTTTTTGTAAACTTTAATCTGAATCGTGGCTTTGAAATTCTAATGATCAGATTTAGTTCTGATGACTCCAGTGATTAAAATAAGTATTCTTTAGAGAAGGAGTGTAGGCTTGGAACAAAATATTAGCAATTGTATTAGTGGTTATAGATGTGTCTTCCATCTGTTGTTAAGTGTTTCAATTAAATCTATGCTTGTAAGGTGGAGGCTGTAGAGTAAGAAATCCTTTTCTATTCTGACTGCACCAATGTCATTTGATGGGGATGCATGTACCTGGTTTACTCCCAGATTCATTAGATCACAGGAAATCGCCAAGTTCCAACTATGCATGTGTAGCTTGAGGTCAAATCTGTTTTTCCTTAATGTTCAATTTCCTTATAAAGACAAACTCTGGCCTCCAGAAATCCCCATGCAGTTTTCTTTGTGAAAAAATAAAATTGAAATTAAAAAAAAAATCTAGTGCACTCTGCAGTTCACCTAGGGTTCATTTCCTTTGTTCTTTTTATTTATTTATTTTTTGAGTTGTTCACACTGAAGAAGATATACGTTTATATCCTTTCAATTGAGTAGAGAATATTTTAAATAGATTAATATATGGTGACTTTATAAATTGACACCAGGATTCAAGGATATGAAAATTAATGCTAATTTATTTTAATTTTTGAATGAGTAAAATTTGTTACTGAAAACATACAATTTAGATAAAATAAGCAGAAATGGGATATAGTATTTCTTTATACTCCAGGCGAAATGAAAACATTATAGACATAATGAGGAATGAATTATTATTTGCTAGTTAATCCAATGGAGAAGGCAATGGCAACCCACTCCAGTACTCTTGCCTGGAAAATGCCATGGACAGAGGAGCCTGGTGGGCTGCAGTCCATAGGGTCGCTAAGAGTTAGACGCGACTGAGCGTCTTCACTTTCACTTTTCACTTTCATGCATTGGAGAAGGCAATGGCAACCCACTCCAGTGTTCTTGCCTGGAGAATCCCAGGGATGGGGCCTGGTGGGCTGCCATCCATGGGGTTGCACAGAGTTGGACACGACTGAAACGACTTAGCAGCAGCAGCAGCAACAGCTAATCCAAAGGTGGTTTATTATGAAAATTAATGTCAATTCTGCAGAAACCTAATGCACCAAAAATTTCCAAATATGTTCTTACTTTATTGGAAATACAATGGATTATTATTTTCTTTAATGGACAGAATGAGAGTTCCTAGGGGATAACAATGTTATTAAATCTCAGGAACAACATGATATGCTAAATTTTGATTAGAACAAAATATTAGCAGTTCTTTTAATAGTCATGTATGCAACTGATAGTGTGGTTAAATATTGTAAGTCTATAGTCTGAAAATTTATTACTTTACTTAACTTGATATTTTATATAAAAACCAAGGCATTCTCAATGTGCAAAATTTTCTCTTCCTTCACCATAAGCCAGGTCTGTAATCTTATTTAGATATTCAACATGCTTATAACCAAAATTTTCATTTTCAATTTATCTTTCTTTTAATACCAAGATCAAATTAATCATTGTAGGTGATATTCCTTTGTTCCATAAAAAACATTCTTTTTGGCTTTGAGGTAATGTGCACACTCATTAAATGGAAATAACCAGCCCTTTACAACATGATTCAATATGGCTTTCTAGCTTATTCTAAAGTTTTCCTTTATGGACCCTCACTTTTTTTTTTTCCAGTCGAATTGTCCTAGCTGGCCTCTCATAAATTTTTTAGTTTTCTTTCCTTTAAGCTAGCAGAGTGTTTGGATTCATGAATCAGAATCCCAGTGAATGTGTGTTTGAATGGAGCAGGTACTTATTAAAAATGCAGATTTCTTGGCCACAGTTCAGATCTATTGAATCAGAATATCTGTGTGAAGGACCCCCAAATCCTCATTTTGACAAGCATCTAGATGATTCTTATTCACATGTAGCATTTGTCTTCATCTTTCTGGCCACTCAATAGCATTATTTTTCTAGTATGTCTACCTATTACGATTTTTATACACCATTATGAGTTCTTCACACCTCTGTTCAAATCTCATCTTCTTCAAAAAGACTTTTGCAAGTCCCCAAGAATGATGTTTTTTATTTTCTTTACCTTCTTGTTGCTTGTCAAGAGTCCTCATGTAAGACTTACATACTATGTCTTTGGTCTTGGAATAATACTGGAAAATTCACAAGTGTAGAAGATTTAAACTGTTTTTTCTTGATCCATATAAAAGAAACATGTTTTACACCAACACATAATATACACACACACACCCCTCATACATCTAAATTGAAGCAAATTTTTTAAAATGGTCTTTATTTTTATTGCATTAAATGCCATTTGGCTATTCCCATTTTGTATTATATTTGTATTGTACTCTCTTCTGTCTATTTCATTACAAAATAGTTACAGAGGCATTCTTAAAAGTTACAGAGACATACTTAAAAATTTTGTGGCTCACCCATAGGCCACTATAAATGTTTGGAAAAATACAGATTTAAATACAGGTTTAAAAAGCTAAGTTGCACCCAGTAAAGAAACATGTTGCACCCATGTTTATAAAGCCCACAGAGCTCCTTCACCCTTCTGCCATATGAGCACACAGTGAGAAGACTACAGTCTGTGAACCAGGAAGGAACTCTCACCAGTTACAGAATCTGCTGATACTTTGATCTTGAACTTCCTGATCTCTAGAATTTGAGAAATAAGTTTCTATTGTTTATAAGTTACTGGGTCTATGGTATTCATTTTATGTAATATAGCACATTCTGTCCAACCTAAGCACTCAACGCTGATACATTACTATTAACCAATTTCTTAATCAGCTGTCTACCAATGTCCAGAATCCAATCCAGGCTGATACAATTCGTTTAGCTGTGATGTCTCCTTAGTCTCCTTCAGTCTGACAATTTCCCAGTCTCCCATTATTTTTCATGATCTGACATTTTTGAATAATACTAGTCAGATATTTTATATAATGTTTCTCCTTCTCGTTTTATCTAAAGTTCTTCTCATGAGTGGACTGGGTTTGTGGATTTTGGAAGATTACCACAGAAAAGAAGTGCCCATCTCATCATATACATATATGTATATATTGAGGAGTACATGTTTCCCACGCAATATTGATAATATTGACCTTGGTCACTTGTTTAAGGCTGTGTTTGCCAAATTTCTGCAGGTTTCTTCACTGCATTGTTACTATTTTTCCTTATGTTCTTTATAAGTGAGTGACTAAGCGTTTCATATTTCAGGGGGTTGTTATTAAGTTCCACTCCTGGTGGGAGTGATATCCATGTATTAATATACTATTTGGAATTCCCCCTTTTAAAAATATTCTTTTTTCTTCCTCTATTTATTAAAATTATTTATTTATATCAGTATATACTTATGTGTATATTGTAACTATTGTCATTTATTTTATTGCTCAAATTCTTTGGTCATTAGAATCACATTCAGACTGGCTCTTGTGTCCATCTGACATGACCCAATCATTTTCTTTTTGAATACTTCATTCCTTAGTGACACTATAAGATACTGCTGGCTCATTTTATATTTTCACTATATCAGTTCTAGAATCAGCAATAATTCAAATTATATATACTATAATAAAATCAGTGATTCAAATAACAACTTCAAGTAGAACAAGATCCTTTTTAAAAAACAGAAGAAAATTTAGTAAATATAAAAATAGAAATTGGTGAGATAGAAAAATAATGAAACATAAATAAATCTAAATGGAAATTATTTGAAAAATACCATTTTGTTTGTGGAAATACTTTGTTGAAAGAAACGTCTTCTTTGCAACTACCAAAAAAATAAATCACTAGCTGTCCTATCAATGTAAACCTAAGAAGACACAAATACACAAAATTAGAAATGACTGATGCTGAAGCTGAAGCTCCAGTACTCTGGCCACCTGATACAAAGTGAAACTCATTGGAAAAGACTCTGATGCTGGAAAAGATTGAGGGCAAAAGGAGAAGAGGGCGGCAGAGAATGAGATGGTTAGATAGCATCACCAACTCAATGAACTTGAATCTGAGCAAACTCCAGAAATTAGTGGAGGACAGAGGAGCCTGGTGACCTGCAGTCCACGGAGTGGCAAAGAGTCGAACATGACTCAGTGACTGAACAGCAAGAAAATGGCAAGAGGAAAACCACCATCAAAAAAGAGAAAATGTTTAAAATAAGACTAATTTACATGACTTTGCAAATAAATTTGAGTCTAGGTGAAAGAGAATTTCCCAGAAAATATAACTTTTCAAAATTGATCTTGGTAATGATAGAAAATCTAAGCAGACCAATAACTACAGAAAAAATAGAGAAAGAAAATCTCACCCACCTAAACATTTAACATATACCAGGTCAAGATGGCTTCATAGAGAAACTCTATCAATTAACTACCAGATACTTTCAATACTTTTGAATGATTTAAAGTCATAGTAAAAAGAGGAAAACGTCCAAATCGTGCTTAAGAAAAGAACAGAGAGAGAGATCATATCCAACATGCACATTTTGTGGCAACTTATGGTTTTGATTTAACAAGTAGTTTTGGATAGTCCATGGGTTAGAGTGAGTTCTAAATTATTCTTCTAATGTTTAGTTTCGTATTCAGTAGAGCTATATAATAATTTGTTCACCTATTTCCATATTGACAGACATTCACATTGCTTCCAATCTTTTGCCCCTGGAAATAATGCTATATTAAATATCCTTATATACCTACTGTTGGAGGTGGTAGCTTTGGGATTTTTAGCAATAAGAAGCAGATCAAAGCAATGAGAGATAGAAATTATTTTAGGAAATAAATGACACAAAACTGAATTCAAATACACATTCATGACTCTTTTCTGGAAAATTAGTTTGTGCATTAATAGCATACTGTTGACGATAGTTGATATAAGTACATATGATCAACATTTATCTATTTTTTGTGTGCAAAAATCCAAATACATTCAAGATATAATTAATTTGCTCCCTGAATGCCATGTTCCATTGCAAAACAGTATCTTTTCCAGAGAACATCTGTGACTGCATTTCCAAAAAAGCAAAATAACAATCATGCATGTTTGTCTCCTTGTTAAGTTGCTTCAGTCAATTAAAATCAAAGAAAAGAAATATCCAGAGGCTATATTTTCAAATGAGAATTCTTCAGAAACTTAATATTCCTTTTATTTCATAATCATTTTACTACTTGAATAGTATGCTATTTCAAATTGACATTACCTTCTCCTATTATTATTTGGTTAAGTATTTAGTTCACTGAAATTTCATAGTATTAAAAAATTGCTTTATTGTGGTATATTCAATATAATAATGAAAAACATACCTATGCCTTAATTGGAAAAGTGTGTGACACTCAAAAGTTAATACTTAATGGAATTTATATCTACAAAATATATTTGTATCTAATATATTAACTTATATCTATGCATGTCTATGTGCATGAATAAATATTTAGGTATATATTCACTTGTTTCATATACTGGTAAGGTTATGGTCAAAATCCTTCATGCTAGGCTTTAGCAGTACATGAACTGAGAACCTCCAGATGTACAAGCTGAGTTGAGGAAAGATGGAATCAGAGATCAAATTGCCAACATCTGTTGGATCATAGAGAAAGCTAGGGAATTCCAGAAAACCATCTACTTGGACTGTGTGGGTCACAACAAACTGAAAATTTCTTTAAGAGATGGGAATACCAGACCACCTTACCTGTCTCCTGAGAAACCAGTTTGCAGGTCAGGAAGCAACACTTAGAACCAGACCTGGAACAATGGATGGGTTCAAAATTTTTGAAAGGAATATGACAAGGCTGTATACTGTCATCCTGCTTATTTAACTTATATGCAGAGTACATCATGTGAAATGCCAGGCGGGATGAAGCACAAGCTGGAATCACGATTGCTGAGAGAAATAGCAATAACCTCAGATATGCAGATGATACCATTCTAATGTCAGAAAGTGAAGAAGAACTAAAGAGCTTCTTGGTGAAGGTGAAAGAGGAGAGTGAAAAAGCTGGCTTAAAGCTCAATATTCAAGAAACTAAGATCATAGCATTCAGTTCTATCAATCACTTCATGACAAATAGATAGGGAAAAAGTGAAAACAGTTACAGATTTTATTCTCTTGGGCTCCAAAATCTGCAGAATGAGCCTGCAGCCATGAAATTAAAAGATGCTTGCTTCTTGCAAGAAAAGCTATGACAAACATATTAAAAAGGAAAGACATTACTTTTCTGACAAAGATCTGTACAGTCAAAGCTATGGTTTTTCCAATAGTCATGTACGAATATGAGAGTTGGACCATAAAGAAGGCTGAGAGCCAAAAACGGATGCTTTCAAACTGTGATGCTGGAGAAGACTCTTGGGAGATCCTTGGATACAAAGGACATCAAATCTGTCAATCCTAAAGGAAATCAACCCAGAAGTACTGATGCTGGAGTTGAAGCTCTTGCTTTGGCCACCTGATGTAAAGAGCATGCTCATTGGAAAAGATCTTGATTCTGGGAAAGATTGAAGTCAAAAGTCGAAGAGGGTGGCAGAGGATGAAATAGTTAGATAGCATCACCTACTCAATGGACCTGAGTTTGAGCAAACTCTGGGAGATGGTGAAGGATAGGGAAGCCTACCATGGTGCAGTCCATGGGATGGCAAAGAGGTGGGCATGACTGAGCAACTGAACAACAACATATATTTTATATGCAAATGCATGTTTGTTTACTACAATTCAGATATGTAGGGAAAAAATGTGTTACATTATTTGGTTTAAAACTGATCTCTACTTCACAAATCCTCACAAAATATTTAGCTAGAAAAAGAGGAAGTCATATATTCTGATTTTAAACATAGTCTGAGCTGATATTTCCAGTAGTCACTTTGGCAGTATTTAGTCTCTTATCATCATCTTCCTTCCTCTGCCTCTTCATTGAGATAATTTTGGGTGTAAGTGAAAAGGGGACCTTAGCAGTTGAGAAGGAGATGGTAGTTGTCTCTAGTCTTTGAGTTAGACCTTGGATGTGTGCCGTCTGGGGTCCACTGGTGTCTGGAATGATAATCTTGCATTTTCTCTAACATTAAGTTGCTTGCAATATCTAAAGCAAACATGACAAAAGATTCATATCTGATAAAATTGACTGGTGGTCACAGGGTTGTTACTTTTTCTTCATGTGTTTCTGTGTTTTTGACCTATCTGATAAAAAATAAATGTAAAAACAACTTGCTAGAAATCTATAGTTAACTATTATTATTCACTCTGATAAAAATTTGGCTGAAATAGTTTGGCAAAGAAAGTGCTCCACCATGTGACTTAGTTCTTTAACCAGGGATCAAACCCATGCCCCCTGCGTTGGGAGCATGGAGTCTTAACCACTGAACTCCCAGGGGAATTCTGATTCCACAGTGTTTTTAAATTCCTCTTGTGATTTATTATTTTACCCAATCTTTATTTAGAAAGGTGCTACTTAATTTCCATATACTTTGTTCCAAAATTCCTTTCTATTTCTATTATTTACATGTAATTTTACTACACTGTGGTCAGAAAACCTACTTTATCTGATTTTAGCTCTTTTGAGTTTATTTAACCTTGCTTTATGGCTGTATATATATAGTCTATATTGAGAACATTAATTTTCAATGTACAGTTAAAAAGAATGTATAGCCTGTTCTTCTTGTTCACTGGTCCATAGATGTCTGTTTAATCTAGTCAGTATATAGTATTTTCCCTAAAATCCTGAAAGATGATGCTGTGAAAGTATTGCACTCAATATACCAGAAAATTTGGAAAACTCAGTAGTGGTCACAGAACTGGCAAAGGTCAGTTTTCATTCCAATCTCAAAGAAAGGCAATGCCAAAGAATGTTCAAACTACTGCACAATTGCACTCAACTCACACTCTAGTAAAGTAATGCTCAAAATTCTCCAAGTGAGTCTTCAACAGTGTGTGAACCGAGAACTTCCAGATGGATTTAGAAAAGACAGAGGAATCAGAGATCAAATTGCCAACATCTGTTGGATCATAGAAAAAGCGAGAGTTCCAGAGAAACATCTACTTCTGTTTCTCTGACTATGTTAAAGCCTTTGACTGTGTGAATCACAAAAAACCTGTGGAAAATTCTGCAAGAGATGGGAATACCAAACCACCTTACCTGCCTCCTGAGGAATCTATATGCAGATCAAGAAGCAGTAGTTAGAACTGGACATGGAACAACGGACTGGTTCCAAATTGGGAAAGGAGACTCATGTCAAGGCAGTATATTGTCACCCTCCTTATTTAACTTATATGCAGAGTACATCATGCAAAATGCTGTGCTGGATGAAGTGCAAGCCAGAATGAAGATTGCTTGGAGAAATATCAATAACCTCAGACATTCAGATGACATCACCCTTGTGGCAGAAAGCAAAGAGGAGCTAAAGAGCCTCTTGATGAAAGTGAAAGCAGAGAGTGAAAAAGCTGCCTTAAAACTCAACATTCAAAAATCTAAGATCATGGAATCCAGTCCCATCACTTCATGGCAAATAGACGGGAAAATAATGGAAACACTGATAGACTTTATTTTCCTGGGCTCCAAAATAACTGCAGAGGGTGGCTGCAGCTATAAAATTAAAAGACACTTGCTCCTTGGAATAAAGGCTATGACAAACCTACACAGCATATTGAGACATTACTTTGCTGACAAAGGTCCGTATAGGCAAAGCTATAGTTTTTCTAGTAGTCATGTATGGATGTGAGAGTTGGATGTAAAGAAAGCTGAGTGCCAAAGAATTGACACTTTTGAACTGCGGTATTGAAGAAGAACCTTGAGAGTTGCTTGGACTGCAAGGATATCAGACCAGTGAATCCTAAAGGAAATCAATCCTGAATGTTCATTGGAAGGACTGATGCTGAAGCTAAAGCCCTAATACTTTGGCCACCTGATGGAAAGATCTGCCTCTCTGAAAAGACCCTGATGCTTGGAAAGATTGAAGTCAGTAGGAGAAGAGGATTACAGAGGTTGAGATGGTTGGATGGCACCACTGACTAGATGAACATGAGTTTGAGCAGTCTCCGGGAGTTGGTGATGGACAGGGAAGCCTGGCATGCTGCAGTCCACGGAGTCACAAAGAGCTGGACACGACTGAGCGACTGAACTGAACTGAATAGTGTTTAAATCTGTTCCTTTGCTGATCTTCTTACCTAGTTGTTTTGTTACATTTTTGACGTTACATGGATGACTCTAGTTATTATTGTTAAATTTTTCTATTTCTCCCTTCAATTTTGTCAGATTTTGCTTCATTTGATTTGGGACTCTGATATTAGGTGTATTGTTGCTGTTCAGTTGCTCAGTTGTGTCTAACTCTTAGTGACCCTGTNCATATACTTTGTTCCAAAATTCCTTTCTATTTCTATTATTTACATGTAATTTTACTACACTGTGGTCAGAAAACCTACTTTATCTGATTTTAGCTCTTTTGAGTTTATTTAACCTTGCTTTATGGCTGTATATATATAGTCTATATTGAGAACATTAATTTTCAATGTACAGTTAAAAAGAATGTATAGCCTGTTCTTCTTGTTCACTGGTCCATAGATGTCTGTTTAATCTAGTCAGTATATAGTATTTTCCCTAAAATCCTGAAAGATGATGCTGTGAAAGTATTGCACTCAATATACCAGAAAATTTGGAAAACTCAGTAGTGGTCACAGAACTGGCAAAGGTCAGTTTTCATTCCAATCTCAAAGAAAGGCAATGCCAAAGAATGTTCAAACTACTGCACAATTGCACTCAACTCACACTCTAGTAAAGTAATGCTCAAAATTCTCCAAGTGAGTCTTCAACAGTGTGTGAACCGAGAACTTCCAGATGGATTTAGAAAAGACAGAGGAATCAGAGATCAAATTGCCAACATCTGTTGGATCATAGAAAAAGCGAGAGTTCCAGAGAAACATCTACTTCTGTTTCTCTGACTATGTTAAAGCCTTTGACTGTGTGAATCACAAAAAACCTGTGGAAAATTCTGCAAGAGATGGGAATACCAAACCACCTTACCTGCCTCCTGAGGAATCTATATGCAGATCAAGAAGCAGTAGTTAGAACTGGACATGGAACAACGGACTGGTTCCAAATTGGGAAAGGAGACTCATGTCAAGGCAGTATATTGTCACCCTCCTTATTTAACTTATATGCAGAGTACATCATGCAAAATGCTGTGCTGGATGAAGTGCAAGCCAGAATGAAGATTGCTTGGAGAAATATCAATAACCTCAGACATTCAGATGACATCACCCTTGTGGCAGAAAGCAAAGAGGAGCTAAAGAGCCTCTTGATGAAAGTGAAAGCAGAGAGTGAAAAAGCTGCCTTAAAACTCAACATTCAAAAATCTAAGATCATGGAATCCAGTCCCATCACTTCATGGCAAATAGACGGGAAAATAATGGAAACACTGATAGACTTTATTTTCCTGGGCTCCAAAATAACTGCAGAGGGTGGCTGCAGCTATAAAATTAAAAGACACTTGCTCCTTGGAATAAAGGCTATGACAAACCTACACAGCATATTGAGACATTACTTTGCTGACAAAGGTCCGTATAGGCAAAGCTATAGTTTTTCTAGTAGTCATGTATGGATGTGAGAGTTGGATGTAAAGAAAGCTGAGTGCCAAAGAATTGACACTTTTGAACTGCGGTATTGAAGAAGAACCTTGAGAGTTGCTTGGACTGCAAGGATATCAGACCAGTGAATCCTAAAGGAAATCAATCCTGAATGTTCATTGGAAGGACTGATGCTGAAGCTAAAGCCCTAATACTTTGGCCACCTGATGGAAAGATCTGCCTCTCTGAAAAGACCCTGATGCTTGGAAAGATTGAAGTCAGTAGGAGAAGAGGATTACAGAGGTTGAGATGGTTGGATGGCACCACTGACTAGATGAACATGAGTTTGAGCAGTCTCCGGGAGTTGGTGATGGACAGGGAAGCCTGGCATGCTGCAGTCCACGGAGTCACAAAGAGCTGGACACGACTGAGCGACTGAACTGAACTGAATAGTGTTTAAATCTGTTCCTTTGCTGATCTTCTTACCTAGTTGTTTTGTTACATTTTTGACGTTACATGGATGACTCTAGTTATTATTGTTAAATTTTTCTATTTCTCCCTTCAATTTTGTCAGATTTTGCTTCATTTGATTTGGGACTCTGATATTAGGTGTATTGTTGCTGTTCAGTTGCTCAGTTGTGTCTAACTCTTAGTGACCCTGTGGACTGCAGCACACCAGGCTTCCCTGTCCTTCACCATCTCCCAGAGATTGCTCAAACTCATGTCCATTGAGTCAGTGACACCAACCAACCAACCATCTAATCCTCTGTCATCACCTTCTTCTCCTGCCTTCAGTCTTTCCCATCTTCAGGGCCTTTTCTAACAGTTTGGCTCTTTACATCAGGTGGCCAAAATATTGGAGTTCAGCTTCACCATCAGTTCTTCCTATGAATATTCTGGGTTGATTTCTTTTAGGATTAACTGGTTTGACCCCCTTGCGGACTCTCAAGAGTCTTCCAACACCACAGTTCAAAAGCATCAGTTCTTAGGCACTCAGACTTCTTTATGGTTCAACTCTCACATCCATACATGACTACTCGGCAAACCATAGCTTTGATTATACGGACCTTTGTTGGAAAAGTAATGCCTCTGCTTTTTAATATGCTCTCTAGGTTTGTCATAGCTTTTCTTCCAAGGAGATCTTTCTTGGACAGCAAGAAGATCCAACCAGTCCATCCTAAAGGAAATCAGTTCTGAATATTCATTGGAAGGACTGATGCTGAAGCTGAAACTCTTATACTTTGGCCACCTGATGTGAAGAGCTGACTCATTCGAAAAGACCCTGATGCTGGGAAAGGTTGAAGGCGGAGGAGAAGGAGACACCAGAGGGTGAGATGGTTGGATGGCATCACCGACTCAATGGACATGAGTTTGGGTGAACTCCGGGAGCTGGTGACGAACAGGGAGGCCTGGTGTGCTGCAGTCCACGGGTCACAAAGAATCAGACACGACTGAGCAACTAAACTGAATTAAAGCAAAAAAAAAAAGTTTAAAAGTAATAACTCTATGGTACTTTTTCTCAAACAAGAATGAACAGGTGAATTTGAAGCAAAGTCATATTCCCCAGCTTAAGCCACAGACATTCTTATATGGTAGACTTATGTGGGTCCAACTATTTTCAAAAGCAAGTTGGTACTTATGATGGAGGTGGTCTTCAGACAATCATCTGAGAAAACAGAAGCCAGTTCACAAGAGGATAAAAAACTGGCATCAAATGCCTCCTAAGTTGGTCAAGTCTACCTTTACAATCTTGGAAGCTGCAACTCTCCCAAGATTGTCTCTTGAATATGGTTTGTTCATGCCTTGGCTGATTTATTCACCT
Source organism: Neotragus moschatus (assembly GCA_006410615.1). NCBI lineage: Eukaryota > Metazoa > Chordata > Mammalia > Artiodactyla > Bovidae > Neotragus > Neotragus moschatus. The sequence continues at coordinate 52,296 of SJYA01001302.1, read as the reverse complement.
CCATCTGACACACATTATTTTTCCTCTATGCTTGACTTTATCCTGTCCTTCCTTAAGTCCAACTCAGGTTTCACCTCTTCATTTAATGACATTTACTTAACTTAATCTACAATCATAAGAAGGATCTTTGGGGGAAATGATACTGTTTTCCTAAACAGTAGCAATGATTGCTTAGTTTTAAATTTTCTGATTTAATCACCTTAGAGAAGGGTGTGACTGGGAGTAGAATTTTTCCTCCCTGAATGCTGATGAACTCTTGCTGAGCTTGTCAGCTGAACTTGGCCTGAGACTGGAGGGCATGGAATCAGTCTTGATGTAAAGATGCATGTGAGGGCAATGCAGAACTCAAGGGACAGGTGACCAGTCCCTCTCAAGCAGCAACCTGGAGGAGCAGAGGTTGTCTATTCCTTCTGTCTACTCAAATTCTGAGTAGGAGGAAGGAGCCATGGCTCCATCTGGACCATATGCCCCATTTTTGCAAAGGCTGGTTGGATTGGGATTGACAATCCCAATGGGGGATTAACATTAGAAGCATAGACACAGAAAGTCAGAATTATAAATGATAAACTCCATCATTCTCATTAAAAAGGATAAGAAAACCATTAAGACTAGTTTTGAGAGGCCACAACATATTATTCTTTTAGCTAAGTCCTGCAGAGACTATATTTGACCTCAGTTTGGTTCCCTAGTATCTTCCTTCAGTTTAACCTTCTGAGTTCCTCAAGGTATTAGAGGATAGAGGGGGGAAATAAGAAGCAATCTTGTGCTCTGTTGATTACTGCAAATAGGGTCAGATTAAATGCTTATCTCTTCCATTTTATATCTCAATTACTGACACCATAGAGCGTCACCATCACACTGTACTACTCAATATTAAAAGATATTTAATGATGACTTTTATAACTAATATACAGAATATCTCCATGTCAGTAAAGGAGCTGGTTTATTTTCTTTCTCCTACAACACTGCTTTTGGTGTAAAATTATCTAGATATTTAAAGATAAAACATTAAAAAACCCAGATCAGATAACAAAAATGTTAGTATGTTTTTTTCTTAAATCACTTGATTACATTTGATGATGCTTTCATGTAATTTTCATAGGTCTGTATATATGTATATATATGTATGTGTGTGTATACATAGATATATGTTTATTTACCTAAAAGTATATGCATAGTACCTGGAGGAGAGCATGGCAACCCACTCCAGGATTCTTGCCTTGAGAATACCATGGGCAGAGGAGGCTGGCAGGCTACAGTCCATATGGTCACACAGATTCATATACAACTGAAGTGACTTAGCACTCACGTACACATATGTATAGTAAGACAAAATAGAAACATTACTATGTGTGTCCTTTTTCTCTTGTGCTTTCCATTTCAACCTTTGCTTCAAATCATATTCTTTCTTAATAGCCAATGTACCTTGGGGGAAATATTAATATTTTCTTTAATATCATTGACAAGCTAAGTAATTGTAAAATGGTACATTGAAGTTATAGTTAAATATGATCAATCAATGACATATATAGCAAATAAAGACATATTTATAGTAATCAAAGGGCATTAGATATAAGTAACAGTAGATTGAAAAACTTTATCTTAACACATATACGTTTCATAAAATTAGCTAAAGGCTGATATTATATAAAATTATACATATAACACCTCAGGGTGAAAACTCCTCTGACTTTCAGAGAGTATTTTCAAGTTAAACTTTACAGAAAAGTTGCTTGATTTTTCTGGGTTTTTCTCCATTCATTTATTGGCTGAGCACACACCAGGCGCTAAGTAAACAACACAAGCAAAGTCCTTATTATCCTGGAGCTTCTTTTCTACTGGGGGAAGGCAGCATGAAAACATGTAGACATATGCCAAAAATGGTAACACTTCAAATGGTTTTCAGACTTGTAAAGAAAATAAAGACAGGCAGTGGAACATGGGAAGAATGACTGGAGAATGCAGTATTTTAGGTATAGAGATAGAAAAGTCAACCTTGAGGAGGCATATCTATTCTGAAACCTGAAATATGCAAAGAAGTTAGGCATGTGGAGATTGAGGGAGCCTGCTCCAAGCAGAGGGGATCCCGGGTGTGAAGAGCTAGGGGCAGAAACAGATGGACCATTTGAGGAAGAGGAAGAAGACTCCGCAGTTGGGCTCCAGTGGAACAGGCTGTAAAAGGCAATGCAGAAAAACTAGTCAGGGCCAAATGGCACAGGGCTCTGTAGGTTCTGGTAAGACTTGACTGTATTGTAAAAGTCAGGGGAAGCAATAGAAAGATTTTAGGCAGGCAAGCAAAATAATCTGATGATGAACCACGTGGACTAGAAAGCCGGCAGGGGACCGTCTGGTTTGGTTTTAATAGGTGCATCCCATCAGTCGTCCTAAATTCTCTTCCCCTTTATTTTGTTTCAACTTCATCCAGAGCCAAGCAGGAGACTGTGGAACGGCAACCTCTTTTGAAAAACATAATAGTTTAAAGGAATCTATTTCTTTTGGAGTATCGAAGACCATAAAATGTTTGAATTTTGGTAGATTGCCCACAACAGGATGATTGCCAAAGGGATTTAAAAATGCATATCAGGAACAAAATGTTCCCTCATCCACATGACAGAAAGCAGAAAAATTGCAATCTCTCTCTCCAATAGCATTCTTTTTTTTTTTTTGAGTTAGTATTTTGTTTAATCAATAGAATTTGTACCGTTGCTGAAAAAGACAAATGTTACATCTCTTCTCAGTTGTTAGTCAAGTGGTTTGTAATAAAAACTAAACAAGTGAGAAAAAGCTAAAGTTCTATTTCTATCTCTTTCAATCATCTTTCAAAAGGTGATAAATTCTCTTTTTTGCCAGAAGTTCATAAAGAAACAATTGATAGGACAGTTATTTCACTTCATTTTGGAAGAAATGGAACAGATTAAAGTATTATTTTTTACTGTCATGTTCCTATTCCATAGAACCCAAAATATTAATGGTAAAGATGATTCTGTAAACACTTTTCACATTTCTAAATAATTAGGTAGTATTTTTAGGCTGTCATCAAATCAGTTAAATACCATTAGAAATAATGAAAATGCTTGTGGGATTCTTTACCTAAGTATAAAAGCATTTGGCTTTGAAAGATATATTTGATCTGGTTGCTTATGAAATCTGAAGAACAAATATCTCCAACTATTTTGAATACTTTCAGAAAAATTGTGCTCATAAATTTTATTTTTTAGATTAATGGATTTATTATTTTATAAAAATTAGGTATGCTTATGATACATATTTAAAGAATATATAAAGTGATCAGTGGAAGTCACTCTGTTGTGTCCACTCTTTGCGACCCCACAGACTATGTAGTCCATGGAATTCTCCAGGCCAGAATACTGGAGTGGGTAGGCTTTCTCTTCTCCAGCAGATATTCCCAACCCAGGAATCGAACTGGGGTCTCCTGAATTGCAGGTGGATTCTTTACCAGCTGAGCTCTGAGAGAAGCCCATACAAAGTGATAAAAATGATTTTTTAAAACCACTCCACATTTTATAACCTAGAAATAAATATGGGTGATAATGTGATTTCATTCAGAAACTCTCTCCCTCCCACCACTCTCACACTCAATCAATCTATCTATATATCTACACCTATATATCTACACAAACATATACAGCCTGATATAATAGACCATATAAAATATAATATATTTTAAGAAAAGCAGAATCATAAGTTATATTCTTTTAGTTTTTCCTTGAATTTAAGCAAAGTTAAGAAAGGAATTGGTAAACTTCAAATGACTTTTTTCCTTCTGAAAAAAGTCAATAAACCCTAAAATATCCTTCTAAAGTCAACTGAAAGATTATGAAAAACATAAAAGCTGGTGACTCTTCTAACCGGAGCATTTCAACGAAATAATCAGTTGGCTACCCTGCTAAAAGATGAGAAAATGCCCCATTTAAGCCTCTTCTAATCTTCCTTCCCCACACCTCCTATTGTCTTTGACATTGATGTGTTTTAAATTTTCCCTTCTCCTGTGTAACAATCATACTCATAGTTGTTTAGTTTTGTACTAATCTAAAATATACTATAAATCCATTTTGCTATGGCTTCTCCATTTCAGAATTTTTTATTAGATTTATCTTTTATTTGGTTTTCTTTCATTGTCAGTTTTGTTTGTTTGCTTTCATGTTCCAAGGAACTACTCATGACTGCTGTCTTCCCTGAGTTCTTGAAAGCTTCTGAATGTTTTTCTGTCTTCTTCACAGTTGAAGAGACCTTAACTAAATTTACCAGTTGGTTGGCATTTGCTTCTGTTTATCCATTTAATGTGCCAGGTACTGAAGACACACTGAACAACATTTTGCATAAAACACAGCCAAAGCTCCTTGCTCTTATGAAGCTCACAATTCATTGTGAGTAGCAAGACAGGCAAATGCATGAATTTTATTTTTATAAGGGAAGAAAAGCAGGGTGATGGGATAATGTCTGTACCCCTTTAAGGGTGATGATTAGGTAGTCCCTCCCCCCTTGGAGATGACATTTGAGTTGCAGTAGTAATGATAAAAAGAACCAGTCATGTGAAATCAATTGGAAAGCATTCCAGGCAGAAGAAACAGAAGAATAGTAAGTGCACAGACTCTATGGTAGAAAGAAAGAAAAATGCTTTCTTTTTTTTTTTTTTAATTTTTAATTTTTTTCCATCTCAGGTGAGAAAAATGCTTTCTGAAGATCTTGAGGGCTAATGAGAAGTTTTTTTTTTTTTTTTTTCCTAGAAAAAAAGGCAGAGGCTGAGGCTATTGTTAGAAGATGATTCAGAAAAGTAGGGAGAGTGGACCATGTAAGGCCTGATAGGACTACATAAGAGATGTGGGATTTTTCTACTTGCAATGGGAAGAGCATTTTCTATTCTAGACTCTGTCCCCTTTGTCTATGCCTCATCCTGGCATTCTTTTTGAAAGGGTAAATATCTTACTTAATATTATTTCCTTCATCTATTCCTTTCAGGTTTCTGTCACCATTGCTCTAAGACCTTATTGACAAAATTATCACTTATATGTGGAATCTTGGAAAAAAACAACAACAAATAAACAGCGAGTGAAATGGTGGTTATTAGGACCTGGGGACTGGGAGATACGGGGAAATGTTTCTCAAAGAGCACAAACGTGTACTCAGAAGATGAATAAGTTCTAGGGATCTAATGCACAACATTGTGACTATAGTTAACAATATGGCACATTATATTAACATACTGAAAGCTGCTAACAGACCACACTTAAAGGTCCTCATCGCAACACCAAAAGATAATTATGTGATGTAATGGAAATGTTCACTAATGCTACGTGGAGTAGGAAATGGCAACCAACTTCAGTACTCTTACTGGAAAATTCTATGGACAGAGGAGCCTGGCAGGCTACAGTCTGTGGGGTCACAAAGTGTTGGACACAATTGAGCACACACACACACAGTCATTATGACACATGTGTATCAAGTGAACATCTTATACACCTTACATTTTTCCAATGGTTCATGTCAATTATATCTTAAAAAAAGGAAAAAAGAAAAGAAACTTGGCAGCCATCTTATGAAGACCAAACAGTTAGAAATGGCAGTTAGATTGCTTCATCTAAATGGTCATTTTTCTGCTCTTAGATTTCTTGATCTTTCAGTAGCATTTGATTAACTAACCACTTCTTTTTTTTTTTTTTCCCATTGGCGTGTATGACAAGTATTTCACAGTTTTCCTTTGATCTTACTGAACACTCCTTAATTTTCTTCTTTGTGTATTTATACACCATTCCTGTGTGATTTTGCACAATCACATAATTTTGATATCATCTATGTAAAACATCTCCCAAATCTCATTGTCCTGGTCTACCCCAGAACTCCAGTTTCATGTATCAACTGCCCTCTTGACATCTCTTGGATGTATTATATACATTTTAATATGTATCTTGAGGGTAATGTGGGCACAGTCAAACTCATGTTAGCCAACTCAAATTGACCTCACAGACTTCCCTCAGTCAAGGTACACTTATCTACTCAATTTCTCAAATAAAATATCTCAGCATTCTTGAATATTCCATTCTTCAGCAAATATTGTCATTTTAAGTCTAAAATACACCTCCAGTAAGAACAATTCCCTCCAAGATCACCAGCCTCAATTTTATCTTCATGTACAGCTAAACCCTAGAAATTCTATGAGTTTAAATAATTCTTGAAGCAAGAGTAAAAAGTGGGAAATAAATGTTAGTTCCTGCAGCCATTTAGAATTGCATTTGGTTGCTTGTCATAGCCAAGTATAGCACTTCAACAGTTTAGGGTTTCATTCTCTTGTAGGGAAAAATGCCCCACAGAAGACTCTCCTGAAAGAATTAATGTGCCAGCTTTCCTCTGACTGCCTTGCCATTCTTCCCATGCTTCACCTTGGAGGGAGCAAGATGGCTGCTGGAACTCTAGCCCTCTTGTTAATTTTTCAGGAATAATTTAGGGAAAGAGGAATGGGGAAAAAAACACTTCTAGTTGAGTAAGTTTCTTTGAAATCCCTTTAAAGACTTCAGGAGCCTTACTGAGTGACTTTTACTTTGCTATTATCAATCACATCTAACTGCAATGAGGTTCACCATCACCTTGAAGAAAAATATGTTTGTGCTGCTAATGAAGGTAAGAAGTGTTAAGGTAAGATATTGATTAAATTGATAGTAGTCCCTTGCCATAGTTTCTTTCCTTTCTCTTTTCACAAAGCATGTCTTTCCCTCCATTTAATAGCTAGAATCAATCTTCCAGGAGAAACATATTAAAACAAAAAATATTGCTTCAAAATTTCAAAATCACTTGTAGGTCTTTTAAATCCATTTGTTTGCTCACTAATGTTATAATATCATAAAATGTTAACTCTGAGGGAACACTAAAACCGACCATATTAATGTGAGTTTTTCAAAATATGGTGAAGATTAGTGCCAGTTCATGGTCTAGTAATCAGTGTATTTTGTCAGTTAAATATAAAAATTAAGAGCAAGCATTCAGATACTTTTATAGAAATTTGATTTATATGCCTGATCCTTTAACAATTTTTATATGTGATATAATTTGTTATTCTTTTCATTTCTCTAACTCATCTACTTTCCTTGTCTTTTTCCAGATTATTAAATACAGGGTATTTAAACAAGGATACTGGAATGGGTTGCCATTTCCTTCTCCAGGGGATCTTCCTGACCCAGGGATCAAACCTAGGTCTCCCACATTGCAGGCAGATGCTCTACCCTCTGAGCCACCAGGGAAGCCCAGAAATAAACATATTAACAGATAGTCCCTCCTTTCAGTTTTATTATATATTTATTTATGGCTGTAGTGGGTCTTTATTGCTGTGCACAGACTTTTCTCTAGTTGCAACGAGTGATGGCTGCTCTCTAGGTGGGGTGTGCAGGCTTCTCATTGCAGTGGCTTCCCTTTTTGTGAGAATGGACTCTAGGGCAAGCAGGCCTCAGTAGCGTTAGGAGGGCTCAGTAGTGTGTGGGCTCCCAAAGCACAATAGTTATGGTGCCCAGGCCTAGTTTCTCTGCAGTGTGTGGGCTCTTCCCAGACCAGGGATCGAACCAGTGTTCCCTGCATTGGCAGACGGACTCCTCACCACTAAGCCACCAGGGGACCCCACCTTTCAGATTTTAGACAAGAAAAGTCAAGTTTAAAGGGCTGAGAGATAATCCTAGAATTACTGTTCAGTAATCCAAAATGACTGTGCATGGTAACTGCAACTGAGAAAATAAAAGATGTTTGCACCCTGGAAAAAAAGCTGACAAAACTAGACAGCATATTAAAAAGCAGAGACATTCTGGCAGTAAAGATTCATATAGTTAAAGCTATGGTTTTTCCAATAGACATGTACAAATGTGAGAGTTGGATCATAAGGAAGGCTGAGCACCAAAGAACTGATGTTTCTGAGGTGTGGCACTGGAGAAGACTCTTGAGAGTCCCTTGGACAGCTAGGAGATCAAGTCAGTCAGTCCTAAAGGAAATCAACCCTGAGTATTCATTGGAAGGACTGATGCTGAAGCTGAAGCACCAGTACTTTGGCCACCTGATGCAAAGAGCCAACTTATTGGAAAAAAACTTGCTGCTATGAAAAACTGATGGCAAGAGGAGAATGGGGACAACAGAAGATGAGATGGTTGGATGACATTATTAACTCAGTGGAGATGAGCTTGAGCGAACTCTGGGAGTTGGTTAAGGACAGGGAAGCCTGGAGTGCTGCAGTTCATGGGGTAGCAAAGAGTTGGACATGACTTAGTCACTGAACAAAATAATAAAACAGATTTTTACTATACTATCATCACTATTTAATAATGATGTTAAGCTATAAATTCAAAATTCTCACCAGTAACCTCAATATCTAGGCACTGCAGTTTGGTGGCTTGGCAAATATTCATCACATTGTAATTCATTATTTACTAAATCAATGTAGTGGGAAGGTATAACCTAATGGCTTCTGGAAAGCCTGGGTCCTAGAATTGATATTCTAGGCTGGAGGTAGAAAGACTTGAGCTAGGTATTTTTGCTCTAAAATCTTTGCATAAAAATTAGACTAACCTATAAATTTAAAAATATGCAGTTAATTTGTTTCAAAATAATATAAAACTACCAGGGAAAAATTTTACTCTTATTCACTATCTTCTTATATTTCCACTGAAATCAATTGATTATGTGGACATAGCAAGTCTTCAAAAAGCAGAGTAGTAACCAGAACCAATCTTTAAAAAAATTTACAGCATGGTTATAAGTCAAGGACAGCTTTACTGTCTTAGTTTTAAAATCTGATGTGAAAGGAATAAAAAAGCTAATTATGTATCATTTTCTAATTTGCTTTAAATTATTTTATAAGCCCAGCCATATTTTTAATTCTTCTATTTCTTGCCTTCTAGTGCTTCCAAACTGGTAGCAGATTGAGACTACACACATTATTTATAACAAAAATTTCTGCTCAAATTTGGGATTGTTTGTGCTCTGAAGTAAATTTACAGCATAAGAGCCCCTTCCACCTGCTTTTTAATTTGTTGCACAAGGTTTACTTGTCAACAGAAGCGCTAGCACCCTTGACAAGTATGAGAAATATGTTTCTCAGAATTTATAAAAGCAGTATCAGGCAGCCCAGTCATGCTCTGAGCAATTTCCTAGAAAAACACAGAAACCAGGGAACAGCAAGTAGGAAACCAGACTAGGCTCTGAGCAGGAGTATGAGGAGTAACAGACACCACTCATTTATTTTTTGCTTAGAATCACAGTAGATGTCAGCATATGTCAGCATATGTCTGTTCAAGGAATTATAATATAAAACGTCAAGGACAGAACTTGGGCATAGGTGGTGGAGCAGATAGAACCTAAGAGGAAGTAATTTTACTTATTGCACTACAAATTCACTGAGGTCAAAAACAATATAAATTCATTTTTTACATTCATTGGACCTACCACAAATTACAATCAGTGTCTGTAATGAATGATTCAATGATCGGTGGTAACTTCAAAGTAGATACAGAGAAATACTAGATTCAAGGTAATATTGAGGTGGATTTATGAACAAAATGGAAGTGAGGACATGGTTCTAATTTCAACACACGAGAGCATAAGAAATGGAGGTACACTTATGGCTGATTTACGTCAATGTATGGCAAAATGAATACAGTATTGTAAAGCAAAACAAACTAAAAAAATAAAAATTAATTAAAAAAAAAAAAAAAAGAAATGGAGAGTAAAGATACCAGGAACAGAATGAGAGAGATAAAGAAAGACAAATAGAGGGATCTGCATGTAAGTGGGTATGAGTGTTCACGTTTGTTAAAGGAAACAATGGGGGTAGAGGAAAGACTGAAAACATAAATGGTATGGGGCAACTGAGAGGGTAAGGACCACAAATTTACAAAACTTCCTGTTTTCTTCTCAAATTAGAACAAAGAGAATACTAATTAAAACGATAGTAAAATAACTTGAAAATAAATTATCCAATACTATATGAAGATATGATTAAGGTGCAAAGGTTCCAATTTATTGACTACTTGATGTTGTTCAAACAGATAATTTTGCAATAAGAGAAGGGAGTGAGATGTTACATCTAAAGAGAAATGTTTATTTGTGGTAAGTTAAACCAACCAATAATCAAGTTAAACCAACCAATAACCAACTTAAATCAACCAAGTTAACCAATAACAAATTAAACCAATCAATAATCTTCCAATAATGAAGTCCTCCTTCCTAAATTTTCCAATCAAACTCCTTGAAATCAGGGACAACAATTTTCAATTAGGTTATAGGAATACATTTTATGCAAGTGTGCCTATAAGAGTGCCATTAAACTCAATCATATTCATTAGAGTTTTCTAGCATTCTTAATGAGCCAAGGAAGAGTGGCTGAATTAGGCATTTTTCATCTGATGGAATCTTTTAAGGATGGAGGTAGGTACACTTTTAAATGATGTACTTCACTTATAAACAGGGGTTCTCAGTGTCCATCAAGGCTGGTTTATCACTTCAGAGTTCCTCATTTTATCTCACCTGGTTTTCTTTGACTACTTATTAATGCTTGAAAAGATCTACTGTGTCCTTTTACTCATATACCTAAGGGACGTCAAAATGGCAGCAAGACAGGCATAAGTCTCAGCAGATCAGATTTACCAACACCCAGGACTTATTGTGGAGGTCCACAATCTAAGATAATTCTAAGCAAACATCTCACAGGTCAGCTTACCCAACTCACACTTTTCTAACTAATGACTTTTCTATGTAACCAAGAGTTCTTTCACATTTCCTTCTCAAATCTCTGACAACCTCAAACCATATTCAATCTCATTTTCCCAATTATGATGTCTTCTCAAGACATGGACCATAATAACTCTGTAGAACTTTGTGTCCCCCTTTTTAAGATAGCTAAGAGACTCTTCGGAGAAGGCAGTGGCACCCCACTCCAGTACTTTTGCCTGGAAAATCCCATGGACAGAGGAGCCTGGTGGGCTGTAGTCCATAGGGTCACTAGAGTCAGACACGACTGAGCGACTTTACTTTCACTTTTCACTTTCATGCATTGGAGAAGGAAATGGCAGCCCACGCCAGTGTTCTTGCCTGGAGAATCCCAGGGAAGGGGGAGCCTGGTGGGCTGCCGTCTATGGGGTCGCACAGAGTCGGACACGACTGAAGCGACTTAGCAGCAGCAGCAGCAGCAGCAGCGAGACTTACTATGTTCCAGCATAAGAAAATGGCCAACTGGTTTTTTTTCTCTTCCACCCCTACTATTTTTAAGACTGATACCAGTTACTGTTACTGCTGTCTCACCACTACCTACTGTGACAGCTTCTACTACTATTACTTCTGCCACCACTATAGCCACCTACCACTACTGCCTCTGGCTTTCCAGATGGCTTAGTGGTAAAGAGTCCACCTACCAGTGCCGGAGACGCAGGTGCAGTGCCTGGGTCGGGAAGATCCCCTGGAGAAGGAAATGGCAACCCACTCCAATATTCTTGCCTGGGAAATCCCCTAGACAGAGGAGGCTGGTGGGCTATAGTCCAAGTGGTTGCAAGGAGTTGGACATGACTTAGTGACCAAACAACAACAACAATAACAATCTGCTATTAAATATCAGGGCCTGGATTTAAACACAGACCTCTCCAAGTCTTGGATTCTTTCTATTCTACTAAGAACATAATGACTGCATTTACCTAGGAAATTGCCAAGAAACTAAGATCCCGTAATTCAGAATCTGGAAAATATAAGTGTGCCTGCTGGGACTGACCTGGCTATTTGGAAGACAAGAAGAAGTGACTTTTTTGGTACAGGACATTTTGTCCTTTCTCAGATTCTAGTTTACCTGTGGGTTATTTAGAATGAGAAACTCAGTTTGGAGATTAGGTGTTAAGAACATACTGCCCTCTAAGGAGATATGAAGAGATGGAAAAGTTCACTGGAGTTCACTAAGACTCACTCTAATCCATAGAGAATTATCTAAGGGTTAATGAAAATAAGGGTCTACTGAAGTTCCAAAGGACATTGATTTATGAAAAGTGATTGTCCACTTTATGGACAATCACAGTTCAGCTTGCCCAGCTGATATTTTTCTAACTAACGACTTTTCTATATAACCAAGAGTTCTTTCACATTTCTTTCTCAAATCCCTGACAACTTCAATTATATAAAAAATTGAAGCATTTGAAGTTCATTGTGTTCATGTGTGAATCTGTGAAGTCCCTCATTATGAAAAGTGACTTCAGTCATGGTCTGAGGATAAAGATGATGGGAAGGAAGAGACAGGCTGGAACCCTATATTTGTAACTCTAGCCGACATAGTTCTTCTGGTTAAAAACAAGAATGGAAACAGCAGTTAAAAGTGCACAGTCAAAGACTTTAAAAGATATTCCTTCCTGACTCAAAATTGAAATTAAGTGAAATGAGCGCTTGTTTTTAAGGAAAATACTATACATAGCAGGCATTTGGTGAATATTGGTACATATTTGGTAAATAATTTTTCATGGAAAATATATTTAAGATCTTGCAGTAAATAATATTTTTAGACCTCTCATATACTATGATCTGGTTTTTAGAATATAGTACGATTTTTATATTCACCATGTGGTAATTTAAAAAAAGCTTTTGGAATAATTTAGTGAATGCAAATAACTTTACTGTTATGTTTTGGGAAGTGATTGTTTAGAAGTATGAATTAGGTTTTTAAAAATTTATGTAAATTGTTATAGTACAACACAAATAAACAATGTTTGCAAGAAGTATAACTCATTTTTTAAAACAAGAGAGCTCACTGATATTGTGCTTTTTTAAAGCTTTATGAAAATCTTTATTTGCATCTCGGAGGCTGCAACCACTATGTAATTTAATAACAAAAGAATACAGGAAAAATGTTAAACAAGTAACTGAATTCGTACACAATATTTTATATTCTCCACAGACTCCGATAATCTTCAATGTCAAGTTCTAGAAACGTTAATATGAATGTGGTACAAGGATGACTATTTCTGGGGATAAGACTTTACCTTTATTGAAAATAAAATATCTGTAACCTCCTTCTTACTTTTCCTGTATGGGGTACTGCTTTTTTTAATGGCTTTTTTTTTTTTTTGGCCACATTTCGAGGCATGTGGGATCTTGGTTCCCTTCCCAGGGCTCCATCCCCACGCCCCTTCCATTGGAAACACAGTCTTAACTACTGGACCACCAACAAAGTCTCAAGGCCTCTGCTTTCTAAATTGCTATTCATTCCTGCTACTGTTCTCACAGACAATTCTGTAACATACACATGGAACTTTTAAAGAATTTGAGGGATCCATGTGTTAGGTGAAGTGGAGTTTGGAAAAGCTGCGACAGTTTGGGGAAACACACTGGGCAGTGTTTGAGACACAACCAGTGGGCCTGAAGGCTGCCAGCTCACCACTTCCTAAGGGTGTTTCTTCCTAAAGCCTGAAAATATTTCCTTCAGTTTACATTATTGCTTAAAATTCCACCAATCCTTTTGAGTTATACATATAAATACTTTGGGGAAATGTATGGAGTGTTAGAGAAATTAGCTCAATCAGATTGACTTTTTGCTAGAAGCTGAAGTCAGATTCCACTCAGGGACTGGGAGTTGGTACAGAAAGCTGTGGTGTGAATCTACAGGGTTCCCTCAGCAAGAAGCCATGCAGCAGCAGGAGGCTCTAAAGGCTCTGCAGAAAAGACGGGACATGGGGACGAACAGGAAGCTTAAAAGGGCTTCATTCTGAGGCTGGAAAATCAGTGGCAGAAGCAGAAGTCCAGTTGCCAAGGTTTAGGGAAGAACAGAAATGGGAGGCGGGTAGGGCATGAGTGGGGCTTCCCAGATGGGACTGGTGGTAAAGAACCTGCCTGTAAATGCAGGAGACATGAGTGAAAAAGTGAAAGTGAAAGTCGCTCAGTTGTGTCTGACTCTTTGAAACTCTTCTCCAGGCCAGAATACTGGAGTGGGTAGCCTTTCCCTTCTCCAGGGGATCTCCCAACCCAGGGACTGAATCTAAGTCTCCCGCATTGCAGGCGGATTCTTTACCAACTGAGCCACAAAGGGAGCCCAAGAATACTGGACTGGGTGACCTATCTCTTCTCCAGTGGATCTTCCGGACCCAGGAATCAAACTGGGATCTTCTACATTGCAGGCGGATTTTTTACCAACTATCAGGGCAGCCCATGGGTCAATTCCTGGGTCTGGAAGATCCCCTGGATAAGTGCATGGCAACCCACTCCAGTATTCTTGCCTGGAGAATCTCACTGACAGAGGAGCCTGGTGGGCTCCAGTTCATGGGGCAGCAAATAGTCACAACTGAAGTGACTTGTCAGGCATGCATGCAGGGCATGAATGACATCCAGGGTAGAGAAAGAAAGTAAATTTCAAAGGAACTGGAAAGGGTTCCGAAATTTTCCTCTATACTTCTAAATTATGTATCTTGGCGCTCAGATATTACACATATTATGTTAATAGTCTCACTATGTTTCAGCTGTCCTAATTCTAAAAAGAAAAAGTCCTTTGCTGAGGAGAATGGGAATCTAATCATTATTGTATATGCATTTAAAATTCTCCAAACCAAACTCTTTTTAGAGTTCCCATCAGAAAATGCCTGAGAATGGCAAATAATTGGTACTTCATGATCTACCCTTATTTTAAGAGAAATCTGCACTCTCCCATTACTGTTAATCAGATAAAAGGATTGTAGTTCTGGAAACATGCAGGGAAATCTCATGTCTTTGTGATCTGCTCAAATCCTCCAGCCCCTGTTTTCATTCCCACCAATCCCTTCCACTCAGCTTTGGTTGAATATCCTAGACTGGGTGATTGGGAAACGGTGTCTCATTCTTTAAGAGACAGCAGCTCATTTTTCAGTCTTTTATGAGTCCCCCAACACCCTTTGGCTATTCTCTCCATCACACGCCTACATATCCTGTTTCTTCCCTTGTCGTATCTGAAATATTTCTTTGTTCTTCTCTGTATTCCCTTTCCTTGTTTTCATGTTTTTCTCCCCCTGAAAAAGTGAAAAGTGCAAGTGTTAGTCACTCAGTCCTGTCCAACTCTTTGTGAACCCATGAACTGTAGCCCACCGGGTTCCTCTCTCCATGGAATTCTCCAGGTAAGAATACTGGCATGGGTAACCATTTCCTTCTCCAGGGGATCTTTTCCAGCCCAGGGATTGAAACTGGCTCTCCTGCATTGCAGGCAGATTCTTTATTATCTGAGCCACCAGAGGATAAATTCCTTAGTTCAAACAATTGTATGTTTGTTCTGTAGTCTCAGGAACTATCAAAATAAATTCTTCCCCCTAGATAGGTGAATGAGTGAATGCTGTGTAGATCCTTTAGTGAAAGAAGCGGCAGGCCTGCAATTTCCCTTTGGGGTGTAACCCATTCATCACTGGAGCTGCCTACCTACCAGGAAATACTCAGAACTATGACTTCGGTTCCCATGTTGGTTTCCTTTTCTCAGAGACCAAGGAAATCTTAAATTCCCAGATGTGAAGATTGTAGGCAGTCCAAGGGGAAAAATTACAGATTCCCTGATAGCTCACTTGGTAAAGAATCTACCTGCAAGGCTGGAGACCCAGGTTCAATTCCTGGATCAGGAAGATCCACTGGAGACAGGATAGTCTACCTATTCCAATGTTCTTGGGCTTCCCTTGTGGCTCAGCTGGTAAAGAATCCACCTGTAATGGTGGGGAGACCTGGGTTCAGCCCCTGGGTTGGGAAGATCTCCTGGAGAAGAGAAAGGCTACCCATTCCAATATTCTGGCCTGGAGAATTCCAAGGGGGTCACAAAGAGTCAGACATGACTGAGAGCAACTTTCACTTTCCCTTTTCAAGGGGAAAAATTAGACCTTCTTATTTTTGAAATCCTATGATGATTGAAGAAATTTTCCCCTCCATATAAACACGGACTGACAAAAAATAAAGTAAGACAACGCTCACTCGATACATGACTGCGTATGTAGCTGGCAAACAAAGAAAGGGGAGAGAGCCCAAGCTGGAAGTGATGGTTAGAAATAAAAGATGATGTAGTTCCAATAAAACAATTTACAAAACTGCTAGAGAATTTGAAACAAAGTAAAAATAAAAACCGTATCTGATTCTCTAGATGATTTGAAACTTCCAATGAAAAGCAATGCAGAACTTATGTGGTGTACTCCTACTCTTCAGAATTGTTGTTTTGTAGAATTAAAGGAGAAATTTGACCTTGACTATGTTCCTGGAGGCCATGCCTAATCTAATTTATTCCCAGTAGAGCTGAACAAAGATGAGTTGGTGGAGTCTGCTGGCCAGGTCTGCCACCACAATACTTTCTTCAGAACATTTTGCCATCTGGAAAATGATTCAGCTTCACTGGCACAAGTACATCATATGCAGGAAACAGAAGAACAATGACATTAACTGAACAAGCTTCAAAATAAATGTGGACTACTTGATAGGAATGCTAACAGTTTGCTGAAAAGTAAATATGTCTAACGGAGAAAGCAGTGACACTCCACTCCAATACTCTTGCCTGGAAAATCCCATGGACAGGAGAGCCTGATAAGCTGCAGTCCAGGGGGTAGCGAACAGTTGGACACGACTGAGCGACTTCACTTTCACTTTTCACTTTCATGCGTTGGAGAAGGAAATGGCAACCCACTCCAGTGTTCTTGCCTGGAGAATCCCAGGGACGGTGGAGCCTAGTGGGCTGCCATCTCTGGGGTCACATAGAGTCGGACATGACTGAAGTGACTTAGCAGCAAATAGGTCTAAACGGCTTTCTTTTGATATTCTGTACTACACTTTTCAGTTCAGTTCAGTTCAGATGCTTAGTCATGTCTGACTCTTTGTGATCCCGAGGGCTGCAGCACAACAGGCCTCCTTGCCCATCATCAGCTCTGGAGTTTGCTCAAACTCATGTCCACTGAGTCAGTGATGCCACCAAATCATCTCATCCTTTCTTGTCCCCTTCTCCTGCCTTCAATTTTCCCCAGCATCAGGGTCTTTTCCAATGAATTGGTTCTTCGCATCAGGTGGCCAAAATATTGGAGTTTCAGCTTCAGCATCAGTCCTTCCGATGAATATTCAGGACTGATTTCCTTTAGGATGGACTGATTGGATCTCCTTGCAGTCCAAGGGACTCTCAAGAGTCTTCTCCAACACTACAATTTAAAAGCATCAATTCTTTGGTGCTCAGCTTTCCTTATAGTCCAACTCTCACATCCATACATGACTACTGGGAAAACTATAGCTTTGACTAGATGGACTTTGTTGGTAAAGTAATGTCTCTGCTTTTGAATATGCTGTCTAGGTTGGTCATAGTTTTTCTTCCAAGGAGCAAGCATCTTTTAATTTCATGGCTATAGTCACGATCTGCAGTGATTTGGAGCCCAGAAAAATAAAGTCTGACACTGTTTCCACTGTTTCCCCATCTATTTCACATGAAGTGATGGGACCAGAGGCCATGATCTTCATTTTCTGAATGTTGAACTTTAAGCCAACTTTTTCACTCTCCTCTTTCACTTTCATCAAGAGGCTTTTTAGTTCTTCTTCACTTTCTGCCATAAGGGTGGTGTCATCTGCATATCTGAAGTTATTGATATTTCTCCCAGGAATCTTGATTCCAGCTTATGCTTCATCCAGCCCAGGGTTTCTCATGATGTACTCTGCATATAAGTTAAATAAACAGGGTGACAATATACAACCTTGACATACTCTTTTTCCTACTCAGAATCAGTCTGTTGTGACCTGCATACAGATTTCTCAAGAGGCAGGTCAGGTGATCTGGTATTCCCATCTCTTTCAGAATTTTCCACAGTTTATTGTGATCCACCCAGTCAAAGGCATTGGCATAGTCAATAACGCAGAAGTAGATGTTTTTTATGGAACTCTCTTGCTTTTTTGATGATCCAGTGGATGTTAGTCTTTTGATCTCTGGCTCTGTCTTTTCTAAATCCAGCTTGAACATTTCGAAGTTCACGGTTCGAGTACTGTTGAAGACCAGCTTGAAGAATTTTGAGTATTACTTTGCTAGCATGTGAGATGAATGCAACTGTGTGGTAGTTTGAGCATTCTTTGGCATTGCCTTTCTTTGAGATTGGAAAGAAAACCTATCTTTTCCAGTCCTGTGACCACTGCTGTCTTCCGCATTTGCTGGCATATTGAATGAAGCGCTTTGACAGCAACATCTTCCGGGATTTGAAATAGCTCAACTGGAATTTCATCACCTCCACTAGCTTTGTTCATAGTGATGCTTCCTAAGGCCCACTTGACTTCACATTCTAAGAAGTCTGGCTCTAGATGAGTGATCACACCATTATGATTATCTGCATTGTGAAGATCTTTTTTTTTTTTTTTTTTTACAGTTCTT
>SJYA01001302.1:0-33848 GCA_006410615.1 Neotragus moschatus | reverse complement strand
GTTCGTCTGTATATTCTTGCCACATCTTCTTAATATCTTCTGCTTCTGTTAGGTCCATACCATTTCTGTCCTTTATTGAGCCCATCTTTGCATGAAATGTTCCTTTGGTGTCTCTAATTTTCTTGACGAGATCTCTAGTCTTTCTGATTCTATTGTTTTCCTCTATTTCTTTGCACTGATCAGTGAGAAAGATTTCTTATCTCTCCTTGCTATTCTTTGGAACTCTGCATTCAGAAGGGTATATTTTTCCTTTTCTCCTTTGCCTTTCACTTCTCTTCTTTTTGCAGCTAATTGTAAGGCCTTCTCAGACAGCCATTTTGCTTCTTACATCTCTTTTTCTTAGGGATGGTCTTGATCCCAGCCTCCTGTACAATAGGAGCCTCTGTCCATAATGCTTCAGGTGCTCTTTCTATCAGATCTAATCCCTTGAATCTATTTCTCAGTTCCACTATATAATTGTAAGGGATTTAATTTAGGTCATACCTGAATGGTCTAGTGGTTTTCCCTACTTTCTTCAAGTTAAGTCTGAAGTTGGCAATAAGGAGTTCATGATCTGAGTGAAAGTCAGCTCCTGGTCTTGTTTTTCCTGACTGTATAGAGCTTCTCCATCTTTGGCTGTAAAGAATATAATCAATCTGATGTCGGTATTGACCATCGGGTGATGTCCATGTTCTGACAAAACATGGTCCAGTGGAGAAAGGAATTGCAAACCACTTAGTATTCTTGCCTTGAGAGCCCCATAACAGTATGAAAAGGCAAAAAGATAGGACACTGAAAGATGGACTCCGCAAGTGGTAGGTGCCCAATATGCTACTGGAGATCAGTGAAGAAATAACCCCAGACAGAATGAAGAGATGGAGCCAAAGCAAAAACAATACCCGATTGTGAATATGACTGGAGAGGGAAGTAAAGTCCGATGCTGTAAAGAGCAGTATTGCATAGGAACATGGAATGTTAGGTCCATGAATCAAGGCAAATGTAAGTGATCAACAGAAGATGGCAAGAGTGAACATTGACATTTTAGGAGTCAGCAAACTAAAGTGGACTGGAATGGGTGAATTTAACTCAGATGACCGTTTTATCTACCACTGTGGGCAAGAATCCCTTAGAAGAAATGGAGTAGCCATCATAGTCAACAAAAGGGTCCGAAATGCAGTATTTGGATGCAATCTCAGAAACGACAGAATGATCTCTGTTCGTTTCCAAGGCAAAGCATCCTTTCCAGTCTGTTTTTTATTTTTAGAGGAGAATTTACTTATTTTTCAATGTAAGGAGTAAAGAGAAAAACAATGAGTAAGTGTACAATGCAAGGGAACAAATCCAGAGGGAGGGAGCCCTGAATAAAGGAATTCTAGAATTAGAAGACTAATTTTTTTCCGTGAAGAATTTTACCCATAAGAATTCTGCCACAAGCAACTGAAAAACAGTGATAATAAGTTCAATATTAGTGTTGAGAGTGAAAGGCTTAACTTGTATGGTGTTGGAACATCCAGCTTTAGAAGTACCAACGATAGCCTCAAAAGTTGGTCACTATCACATGTAGAACTAAAGTTTCAATCAGATGACACCTCCAACAATTGGTTTTCATAGTCTTTTAACCTCTCCATAAATGCATAAATATAGGCTTATAGGCACTCGTTCCCAAATATAAACACACTTCATCAGGCACAAGGACATTTCTCCAAGCTGATATTCATTGTCATCATAATGTCATCATCATTGATAAGAATATTTATTTATTTATTGAGGACTGTCAACATTTCATCAATTCTAAGATGCACAATTTTTTTCATATTTTAATATCTCTGGTGTCAGAATGTGCTTTCAATCAATGTTGTCTTAAAATTGTTATCAAATGAAATATAGCATAGTTGTTTTACTTTACATATTTGGAAATATTAAGAAAGGGTCATTATGAAAATCTGTACAATGAGTTTCATCATCTTGGATTAACACTTTGGGTACAATGATGAAGTCTTTTAGGAAATGTTACAGATCAGGAACCATGATCATGAAGACAGTGAAAAGAATATTTTGCGGAAACATGTCAAACTCAATGAGTTTAATTCTAAATTCAAGATGATTTTAATACTTTAGCAAAGCTATCTTATTTGTATTAACCTTTCCATTTATGTAAAAAGCGATATATATGACATAAATAAGGAACTATCTCAAATAATTATTGATACCAAGATGTTCCAAGATCTGCAATCAGTAAGATGAATATCCAGAATAGTGGATATATATTTCTAGCCTGAGCTCTAGTTTTAAGATTTAAGAACCAAAGGAACTAATGATATAAGTTCTAGTCTGAAAGCCAGCAGCAGCCTCAATACCCAAGAAGAGCTATTGGTTCAGTCTGAATCCTGGAAAGGTGGAAAACAAAAATGTTCCAGCTCAGAAAGAATCTTGCTGTGATTTATGTCAAAGAGCAAGATTATCTCTGACCCACATCCTACCGTGATTGAAATAAAAACAAAAGTAAACAAATGGGACCTAATTAAACTGAAAAGTTATTGCGCAGCAAAGGGAACTGTAAGCAAGGTGAAAAGGTAGCTCTCAGAATGGGAGAAAATAATAGCAAATGAAACAACCGACAAAGGATTAATCTCCAAAATACACAAGTAGCTCATGCCGCTCAATACCAGAAAAGCAAACGGTCTAATCAAAAAGTGGGCAGAAGACCTATACAGACATTTCTCCAAAGAAGACATACAGGTGGCTAATAAACACATGGAAAGGTGCTCAACATCACTCATTATTTGCATCCATGCGTGTATGCTAAGTCACTTCAGTCGTGTCTGACTCTGTGCGACCCTATGGACAGCAGCCCACCAGGCTCCTCTGTCCACGGGCTTCTCTAGGCAAGAATATTGGAGTGGGTTGCTATTTCCTTCTCCAAAAAATAATATCTAAATGTGCATTAAAAAAATCAGTCAGTCAGTAGTGTCTGACTCTTTGTGACCCCATGGACTGTAGCCACCAGGGTTATCGGTCCATGGAATTCTCCAGGCAAAAATACTGGAGTGGATTGCCATTTTCTTCTCAATTATTAGAGAAATGCAAATAAAAACTACAATGAGGTATTACTTCACACTGGTTAGAATGGCCATCATCAAAAACTCTACAAACAATAAATCCTGGAGAGGGTGTGGAGAAAAAGGAATCCTCTTGCTCTGTTGGTCAGAATATAAATTGAAACAGCCACTATGGAGAAAAGTATGGAAATTCCTTAAAAAGCTAGGAATAAAGTTGCCATATGACTCAGCCATTCCACTACTGGGCATATATCCTGAGGAAATCATAATTTAAAAAGACACATGCTCCCCAGGGTTCATTGCAGCACTATTTACAATAACTAGGACATGGAAGCAACCTAGATGTCCATCAACAAATGAATTGGATAAAGAAGATTTGGTACATATATACACTGGAATATTACTTAGCTATAAAAAGGAACACATTTGACTCAGTTCTAATGAGGCAGGTGAACCAAGAGCTTATTATATGGAGTGAAGTAAGTCAGAAAGGAAAACAAATATCATATATTGATGCATTTATATGGAATCTAGAAAGATGATACTGATGAACCAATCTGCAGGGCAGCAAAGGAGACATAGACATAAAGAATAGACCTATGGACATAGTGAGAGAAGGAGAGGGTGGGATGAATTGAGAGCAGCTTTGAAACTTGTACATGACACAGCCAGTGGGAATTTTCTACATGACCCACTGAGCTCAAATCCATGTTCTGTGAGAACCTAGAGAGGTAGCATGGGGTAGGAGTTGGGAATGAGGTTAAAGAGGTAGGGGGCATATGCATACCTATGGCAGATTCATGTTGATGTATATCAGAAACCAACACAATACTGTAATTATCCTCCAATTAATGTGAAAGTCTGATTCTTTGCGACCCCATGGACTATACAGTCCATGGAATTCTCCAAGCCAGAATACTGGAGTGGGTGACTGTTCCCTTCTCCAGAGGATCTTCTCAACCCAGGGATTGAACCTGGGTTTCCCCCATTGCAGGCGGATTCTTTACCAGCTAACCCACCAGGGAAGCCCAAGAATACTGGAGTGGGTAGCCTATCCCTTCTCCAGCCAATCTTCCTGACCCAGGGTCTCCTGCATTGCAAATGGATTCTTTACCAGCTGAGCTACCAGGGAAGCAGCTCCTCCAATAAAAATAAATAAATTTAAAAAATTGTTCCAGCTCAGTCAGGCAGGGGGATGGTTCCATCTCATTCATAGGGGCATCAGCAATTTGTTCTATTCAAGCACTCAGCTATTTAAAGGAGGACCACTCATATTAGGGAGGACAATCTGCTTAGTTTACCAATTCAAATGTTAATCTCATTCCCAACATCCTCATAAAGATACCCAGAATAATGTTTGATAAGTATCTGCATAAGCCATGGCTCAGTTAGTTGACACACAAAATTACATGTCACAAGTCCTCCACTTGTTAACTTGGCACCTATATGCATCTCCTTAAGCCATACTCAATCTCCAAATAAAGGCAATAACAAGGTGTAAATTCCAATAACGTGATACAACTCTCTTGCATACAACTGAAAATGCACTCTGTGCCCAGAAGAGGAGCTAAAACCCTTGAGTGATGTTTACTCTTCTCTTTGATGTCCTCGAACTTAAATACTATGATGTAAGGTTAACAGAATTTAAAACAATATGGTATTACATATGTATGTATAACTACTATTCAATTTTATTATAATATGTTATACATAAAATACACACAAATGTATACACACAAGGAGGAACTACTCATGAAATTTATAATCTTGACTTCTGTTACTGGTCACATTGTCATAGCTGGTATTTATAACAATCTTCTTCCACTACCCAGTCTGTATTCTCTTTGCTTCAACAAACTCTTCAACTGGTTTTTATTCTTCTCTTGGTGGGATGACCCAACTTTTATGCTTGAAGTGTGCAGGCCATTAGTAGTTTTGCCTGAATCAGGTTGTTGTAGTTTTCCACTGACCTTAGTCTCATAGTATGGTGATTCTAAGAGACACCCTATGGGATCTCCTCTATCCAGACATACTGTTACTTACCTCTACTGTAGTCAAATTGTCCAGTTTTCTCATGGTAGTCAGACTCAGTCACCTCAGACAGCACAGTAACTCCTTTCTTTGATTCTGAAGCATAAAGAGTTCTAAAAGGTCAGTGGCAGTTTTAACTTTCACTTCAGTGACATCATTACTGTGTCTTCCAGTGGAAGCATTCCTCCCTTTGGAAATAACACCTCCAGGCCAACAGAGCATCAAGTCTTGGAAACAGGAAGCAAAATTTTTGTTAGTGGATCACTAGAAGTAATAGCAGGTTGTTTCACTCCCATTTCCATTACTTGATTCCTAGATCATGGATTCTAGCTATGGATGAAACAGCACCATGTATTGGTCACTGGTTGAGAGCACAGATAGCCTTCTGGATAACCTTGTCTTAGCCTTGCCAGGTATTGCCATCTAGCTAGTACCGTAACTGGCTTAAAAAGGCCATTCCATAATTCTATTGAGCCAGCTGCTTCAGAATGGTGGGCAATATGGTAAGCTCAATGAATTCTTGAGCGTGGACCAGCTGACACACTTCTTTTCCTATGAAGAATTCCTTAATCAGAAGCAATATTGTATGGAATACCATGAGGGTGGATAAGACAGTCCGTATGTCTATGGATGATAGTTTTGGCAAAAATCACAGTGTGACGGGAAGGCAAATCCATATCCAGAGTAACTGTTCCAATAAGAACAAAATACTATCTCTTCCATGAAGAAAGCAACTCAGCCTAATCAATCTACTACTAGGTAAATGGCTGATTGGTTGAATGGTACCAGATCAGGGACTCAGTGTTTGTCTGTGCAGCTGGCAGATTGGGCACTCAGTGGTGACCATAGCCAGGTTGACTTTGGTGAATGAAAGTCCTTGTTGCTGTGGCTGTGCATAAATTCTATCCCTGTCACCATAGCCACCGGAGAAGGCAATGGCACCCCACTCCAGTACTCTTGCCTGGAAAATGCCATGGACAGAGGAGCCTGGTGGGCTGCAGTCCATGGGGTCGCTAAGAGTCGGGCACGACTGAACAACTTCACTTTCACTTTTCACTTTCATGCATTAGAGAAGGAAATGGCAACCCACTCCAGTGTTCTTGCCTGGAGAATCCCAGAGACAGAGGAGCCTGGTGGGCTGTGGTCTATGGGGTCGCACAGAGTTTGGACACGACTGAAGCGACTTAGCAGCAGCAGCAGCAGTACCACAGCCACTACATTCATGAACCTCTTTGGTGATTACAAGGGTGGCTAAGCAAAGAGACTAACTAATATCTACAAAATGGGTCATCATCCCATTCATTTGATTATTAAAATCCTTTGCTGTAGAGGTCACCCTTTGGTGAGTATTCACAGGGGACATAAATATCTTCATTTTTGGGGCCCTGTTCTAAGACCTTTATTTATATCATACCTCTTCCCCAAATTTCCTTCCAACCAGTTTCTCAATCATTTTCTTTCCAAATCCCTGACCTTTCAACCAAACTGTTGGTCACAGCCCATGAACTGCTATATGATCACATATAATTGCTGTATGATCATGAATCTGGCCATTTCTTCTTTCATGTAAAATGAATGACCAGGTGCATTACTTAAAGTTCTGCCTACTGGGAGAATTTTTTATCCAATGCTGTCCTTCAGGGATATCCCACTAAGGTCTGTAGTGCTACAGCTGTCCACATTTGAGTGGTGTTTGCGTATTGTTTGAACCATATATAAATCAGGCTCAAGACTTCTCCTCTGTCAGTTAATCTTAGAGAATTCCCCAGGAGATCATTGGTGTGGTCTGGGAGAGAGAAGGAAGTATAACAGCAGTTTGAACCGTGAGTATTTGGGCTACTTCTTCCTGCAACTTATCTGTGCCTTCAGGACCTGCTTAGACTTGATCCCACATAAACCATTTTCATTTCATATACTATTGTGCATGTCCAACTTTATAGTTTTCTGGGTCAGATAACACCCAGTTCATGATGGACAGCTCAGGTTGCTTGGTTAACTTGGTGATCCTTGGTTAAGCATTCAGCCTCTACTAAGGCCCAGTAGCAGGCCAAGGGCTTGTTCTTATAAGAGGAATAATTAATTATCTGTAGAAGATGGCAATGTTTTACTCTAAAATCCTGAGGGCCTGCACTGAGATTTATATACGGGGTCTACCAAAGTCTCTAAAGGGCACCAGTATTGTAAGGACCACTGGATCTACTGGATCATATGGCCCAAGTGGCAGAACAGATTTATTTTTTACCCAACAACATACAAGTAAGTCTTACCAATAAGTCTAACTAAGGTAGTCATGTCTTCTTGCTCACTAGTTCCAAATAGAATGTGTAATGGACTAGTGTGTTACCTTGTGGAAGGGAAGGGTGATCAAGATCCCTACAAACTAAATTATCACCTAGGGCCGGAGAGTAGGACAGGGAAGGTGTGGTGTTGATCTTGCTTGCTTGCTTTCGGTGGATTTTGGACAAAGATGGAGATACATAGCTGCACATCAGCTCCTAGTGAATGTGTTAATTTGCTCAAGCGATGTAATCACATTTGATACATTAGGTATAATTGGAATCATCACGTGAACCAGGCCGTTCTAGTGGCTCCCACCTGACCTTCCCCACCATGATAGCCACAGGTAAAGAAATCACTGTGGGAATTCTGCTAGCTGATGAGTAGATCTATACCGAGTATGAATTCTGGAGCTGGAAAATATCTGCAGGATGGGTTCAGAGTCCCACTGGGCCCACTGTGGGACAGACTTGAGCTAAAACTCTGATGAGCACCTGAAATCCGTAAGTGTTTATGCAGACTGGTTTTTAAGTTCTGGAACTAATGTTAGTTCAGAGCCCTTATCCAGTAGTCTCTGAAAGGCTTGATTATGACCTTTTCCTCATAGCAATTACTCTGATAAAAGGCCCTATCTCCTTTGGTGAAAAGTTAGGATAATTGTTGAGTATGAATTTATGGTAGTGAACTGAGGTCTTTCTTCAAGAGAACTTTACTGCATCCCCTAGAATGAAAGGGTTCTGGTTTTATAAACCCACTGTAAACTGGGAACTGATGGAGAGTCCATCAATTTCTGTTTTTATGATTCAGGTTAGACTACTGTGTACTTTACCTAGAACTTTTCAGCTGATGCAGATCAAGCAGAATTTAGCAGGTCGCTTATTTGTTTTACTTCTAGGAATGCAAGCTTATTTAGACAACCCCACAGGTCCACGTGAGTCAGACTGTTCTGATTGTTACTTTGACTCTGATGCTCATTATGGTAACTCTGCCCACCTTGCTTTTGTCTGTTGAGCTTTTTCATTTGATCCTTGCCACTGGGATCCAATTACTCTCATTGCATTTAGGTTTCCCAATTGAATGTCTAACAGTCCTTACTGCAGGTTTGGCCTACAGAGAACAATAAAGTTGTTGTTGATAGAAGAGTTCTTCAAATATGTCAGAGCTCCCCACACAAATTTATTTCTTTCAGTTGTGGTGAAAGTTATGGTTTCTTGGACCCTCCTAGTGTGGTGGCTAAGTCTAAAATGACACGACTGATTTTAGGTCTAAATTCACACTAATATTTCAGTTATTCAAAGCATTTGAATATCTTTCTCCACATTAAATCAAGGCAGATCTGGGATTTCCAGTTTTGGTCTCCACGTTTCATCCAACCAACCAAACTGTTAGAATTCTTTGTAAATCCCCAAGATGCAACATTAAAGGTAGAATCACTGCTTAGGGAGTCTATATCAGTAAATTTGGCTTTTTCTAACTTCAAGTTCCTTTATGATTCCACCTGGGTAGGATTCAGACTTATATAGTTCCAGTCCCACAGATAATAGTTGTGCCCTACTGGCTCCTCAGCCAAGCCCACTCACCAAATTGTATCAGTCAAGCCGATACTATTAACCAGCAATGTGTGTATAAAATAAAACTCCTAAATGACTAAAAATTGATGGTACATTAGTTGCAATGACATGTGACAGCCATTTTTTAGACATTGTTCTAGGTATTTGATGCATCTTTTTTTTATTGTTTGAACCCTCCCAAGTGACCCATTCTGCAAAGCTATATTTTTTCTAATTAATTTATTTTAATTGGAGGTTAATTACTTTACAATATTGCATTAGTTTTGCCATACATCAACATGAATCCACCATGTGTATACATGTGTTCTGGGTAAGGAGTATTTGTAAGATTCACTTTAAAGATAAGGGAATTGAAGCTCATAGTCTTTAAGCATCCTGCTCAAGATTTAAGAGTTTGGCAGTGGAAGAGCTGGGATTCAAATCCACATTTGCACTGGGACTCAAATGACACCACATGTGATGGTCATTGTAGGGAAAGAACAAATTAGCCAAGATGACAGTGACCAGGCTCTCTCACCCTACGCCCTCTTGCTCTCACCCTACATTTTGTAAATAATGATTGTGTAACAGTGGAGATCAATTATAGCACTGCTCACGTGCACCATGAGGTGCTTGCTTGGCCACGGGCTACTTTTGCTCTTTAAGCGTATATAAGCTCCACCTGGAAAGGCCTGGGGGATGTGTTGGGTGTGTTGTGTTATGTTATGTCTGCTGCTATGACTGCTGCATCATCCAGGAGAGAAGAAATGTTTGCAGTTTGTATGGCTGCTTGAGTTTTCTTCCAGCTTCCATGTTCATGCCTTGCCTACTATGGGTTCAATGAACAGCATGCACAGTGAGACAATCATTAACACTTAGAATTTAGGATTTATATGATTACATCATAGAGGCTTAAGATGTGTACAATTTAGACATATGATAGCTGGTCAAAATTTACAATATTTTGGAGCTGGGTAAGATTGTCTACCCTGGGCAAATGCTCATTGTTCTAGGTAGTGTGGATACTTGGGTGAAGGATCCTAATATGTATTATGGAGATAGATTTTTTAGGCAGATAAGATATATGGTGAGCACACTGGTGCTGCTGGTGCTAAGTCACTTTAGTTGTGTCCGACTCTGCATGACCCCATAGATGGCAGCCCACCATCCCTGGCATTCTCTAGGCAAGAACACTGGAGTGGGTTGCCATTTTCTTCTCCAATGCATGAAAGTGAAAAGTGAAAGTAAAGTCGCTCAGTTGTATCTGACTCTTAGCGACCCCATGGACCGTAGCCTACCAGGCTTCTCTGTCCATGGGATTTGCCAGGCAAGAGTACTGGAGTGGGGTGCCATTGCCTTCTCCCAGTAACCACACTAGAAAACAGAACTGTTTGTGTTGAGGAGTTTCAGGTNAGTGAAAAGTGAAAGTAAAGTCGCTCAGTTGTATCTGACTCTTAGCGACCCCATGGACCGTAGCCTACCAGGCTTCTCTGTCCATGGGATTTGCCAGGCAAGAGTACTGGAGTGGGGTGCCATTGCCTTCTCCCAGTAACCACACTAGAAAACAGAACTGTTTGTGTTGAGGAGTTTCAGGTCGTATGATTTCTCTAAACAAAGAAATAGGATGGGAAAAGTGTTCTAAATAGAGAAGAAACAAAGGTATGGCATTCACAATCTATCATTAGCAATTAAATATGAAAGTCTGGACACTTCAAGTCTAGGGACGGGAGCAAGGTGTGGTAGAACCTTGTAAAGAAATAAAGCTGAAAATAGAACATGGGGGTGAGTCATTAAGAGCGTTTTATGAAAAAATAAACAATTCTGACTGATTATAAGAACTGTAGTAGAATCCCTCCTTTTATAGTAGAAAAAATGAAAACTGGGGAGAAAGTAAGCACATGCCAGTGGATGTGTTCTCAGTCATACACAGCCATTAGCAGAATCACATGAAAGAAACATGCATTCAGTTCTCAGCCTACTGAGAATACATTGAAACAGAAATACAAAGACAGTTTGTTTCAATGACTCCTACTTTCTCCATAAAGTAAGAGGAAAGGTTTGTGGTAGGTAAAATGAAGATAAGAAGTCAGAGAAGATGAAGATTTAAGGAGAAAGGGGGATTTTTATAGAAGTGAGTGTACCATGCAAACGTGAATGTAAAACAACAAAAAATAGTGAGAACCTAAGGTAAAACTGAGATGACCAACACTTTTCTGGGGACAGTTGCTCATCACTTGGGCCTACGTGATAGTTTTCCAACAGTGTTTCTCATAGCCGCTCAGATTGCTTCTGAAAATGTATATATTAGTGTCTCCTTCCTAGAGATTCAGTGTGGCACATCAGTGGTGAGGCCCAGGAATCTCAATTTAAAAAAAAAAATTTTATTTTTTAGTTTGTTTTGCTTTACAATACTGTATTCGTTTTGCCATACATTGACATGAATCANATTCTTCCAATCCATGAACATGGTATATTTTCAACATAGTTCTAGAAGTTTTGGCCACAGCAATCAGAGCAGAAAAAGACATAAAAGGAATCCAGATTGGAAAAGAAGAAGTAAAACTCTCACTGTTTGCAGATGACATGA
This sequence comes from Neotragus moschatus, assembly GCA_006410615.1. Taxonomy (NCBI): domain Eukaryota; kingdom Metazoa; phylum Chordata; class Mammalia; order Artiodactyla; family Bovidae; genus Neotragus; species Neotragus moschatus. Next base: position 22,365 of record SJYA01001302.1, on the reverse strand, counting down.
TCCTCTACATGGAAAATCCTAAAGACTCAACCAGAAAATTACTAGAGCTAATCAATGAACATAGTAAAGTTGCAGAATATAAAATAAACACACAGGAATCTCAATTTTGAATAAGCTTCAGGCAGTGCTGAGGCTAAGCTTTTATAAACACTAAACAACTAGCCAACAGCTATTTGGTGATTCAACACACAAATAGCACATTGAACAGTACGGTATTGACAACCAACCAATTATATTTCCCCAGTTGTGAAAGGCATTTACAATCTACCCTAATTTATAGCACTATAACAGTTTTTGAATCCAACTTTGTGTGCCCAATGCACATTGAGGCCAAACAAACCAAAATGTTGGAGTTTGGAGCTGAGAAACTTTATTGCAAAGAATGAGCAAGAAGGGGTGGCTAGTGCTCAAAAGACTAGAGCTCCCCAGTGGTTTTGAGGGAAGAATCTTTTATAGACAAAACTTGGGGTAGGGCTGCAGAGTCTTTAACCTTGTGCTTGGTGGTTAGGTGACAAGTTGGTGGTTGAGATAACAAGTTCACTGTTTGGGGGTGAGGTAACAAGTAGATGTTTCAGATATTTCCATCATCAGCCTTCTGGTTCCAACCAGTCTGGGTCCCACTTGTTTCTGCTCAGTCTGAAGTTACCAGACTCTGCCTGGGTGGGGGCCTTAGTTCATGTAGAAGAACTCAGAGATATATTGTTACGTATATCACCTGAGGAGGAACCAGAATACTGCTTTACCCCTCCACTACTGTTTCTTGACCATTCCTCCATAGTTTCAACATTCCTTCCCCTCCCAAATTAGTAACTATTTGAATCTGCCCTTTGGAACACCAGGGCTTACTTGGTGGCTCAGATGGTAAAGCGTCTGCCTGCAATGAGGAAGACCAGGGTTCAATCCCTGGTTTGGGAAGATCCCCTGGAGAAGGAAATGGCGACCCACTCCAATATTCTTGCCTGGAAAATCCCATGGACAGAGGACACTGGTAGGCTACAGTCCATGAAGTTGCAGAGAGTTGGACATGACTGAGTGACGTCACTTTCTCTCTTTCTTTCTTTGAAATTCAGGAAAGGTCTAGGATATGGAAGCCTTTTTTCTACAAATGAGAAATCTGGCACACAGAAAATCTTTGTACCCAGGAGGACCCCCAAAGGGCCCTGCTCAGTTTCACAATTACTAAAATAATCAATATAAATATTTACTAAATATTTTAATGTAAACAATTATATATACCAATTAGGGTAATAATAATTGACACCTTTACTAATGATAATCTGCTTAATGTAAATTATCCATTACTTCCTTCACTTCCTAATCCCCATTTCTAACCCTAACCCTAACCATTAGCCCATCAAATCCTCCAAACCAGCTTCCAGCCTCTACCATCATATTTATGACTCTTCTAAAACTCATAACTGGGCATTTGACACTGGTCATTCAAACTTCATTTTGAACACTTCATTGAAATTACTCTCTTAGAAAACATCATATTCATGGTCAAATAACTAATGCATACTTGTGCCAGAATTTGAACCCAAACTAATTAAAAGCCTGAGAAAACTGATCAGTTCACCTGGACCTGGTTCAACCACAATTATAAGTCAACATTTTTTTTTTTCTATGATAGATGGAGAGCTTGACTTAGCCCTGTCTCCAGTTTTACTAAAGGTCTATGAGTAATTCCATTAAAAAAAAAATAAAACATAGGGGAGGTTGAGAAGAAGGCATTGTCAACCTTCTGTATGACTAATTAATCTCTTCCTCAAGAGATTTATTATTGCCAGGAACCACTACCACCAGGGCTCAAAGGCAAAAGGAGTGTCCTGGACCCAAAGGATCTTGTCCAGCTAGAGGTAACGAAAAGCATAGTTCACCTGTGCATTCCAGTGATCTATCACTGTGAAATAAATTACCTCAGCCTTTCATGGCTTAGAAGAAAGTCAGTGTATTGTCAGTCATTATAGGGGTAAGCAAATTTAAATAGAAATTTATATGGAGTTATTGTTTTCCAAAGTATTTGAGAGTCTGTAAGGGTAGTCATACATGTATTATGAATACGTGGGTGTCTTACTGGAGTGGTAAAACCACTCTACATTTCTATTTAAAGTCATTTCCCACATTGTTTTATTTAACTAGTTTGAAAATATTCAAAGAGGAAAAATTCTAGTCCCTTAAAAAATTGAAAGCAGATCCTTGGTAGATGTTACATTTTTAAGTGGCAAAATAAAGAAAGCAAGCCAGTTGATGATTAGGGATTGCTTATGAAGGAGGGTGGGGTTGAGTGAATAAATTAAATCCGTTGCCAAAAAATTTTTTCATGATTAGATGTACAATTTCACAGGTTTTTCATACAGATTCCACTATGTGAGTAGCATCTGATGATAGAAATTTACTTCTTTAGATTAAATGAAGCTCTATATAATTGAAAATTTACTGAGATAGATTCAACAGATTCAGGAAAACCTGTAAAAGAAAATTGAAGAAGATGGCTTTTTGTGACCAGTTGTGAATACATTAGGGATGAAATGAAGACTTTCACTAATGATTTTATTTCCAAACATCTCAGCTAAAGAGCTGCATGGTAAGACAGAGAATGAGGTCAGTGGTCTCAAGGAGGGCTTGGGATACATGGGATTTATTCTACTCCATAGGGTTCCCAGAGTCCCTTGAAATTTTGTTGTCATCAATCATCTTCCAAGGAAGGTCTTCTGAGTCCTATCCAAGGGTAGGATGGCTAACTACCCAAGCAGAAGTTTGGCATTATGGCACCGTTTTACTTAACCTCTAGCCAACTAAGACCAATTTCTTTCTTTCTTCTATCCAGAGAGCAGGTAAATCTTACCATCTGAGATGTTGCTCCCTATATTTTCATTGTAGAAATAAAAAAGGTGAGTTTAAGCTCTTTTATTACTGCACTTTAAACTGTAACTTGACTACTTGGGATGATTTTGACTCAGTAACATTAATAAAGGAACCAGTGCCACATTTGACTGGGAAGATGTGCCCTAACTTGGCAAGATTACAAATTTCATTCCAATTTGTTTGTTTCTTTCTTACTCTTCTGCCTTGTTGCTAAGTGGCTTCAGTCATGTCCGACTCTGTGCAACACCATAGACGGCAGTCCACCAGGCTCCCCTGTCCCTGGGATTCTCCAGGCAAGAACACTGGAGTGGGTTGCCATTTCCTTCTCCAATGCATGAAAGTGAAAAGTGAAAGGGAAGTCGCTCAGTTGTGTCCGACTCTTCGTGACCACATGGACTGCAGCCTACCAGGCTCTTCCATCCATGGGATTTTCCAGGCAAGAGTACTGGAGTGGGGTGCCATCGCCTTCTCCGCTTCTGCCTTGTTAGTAGCACTTTGATTCGAGAAAGCCTTTTCATTGAATTTAAAATGCTTACAACTCTGTCAGAATTTGTCTCAGTTCTTTTTTCATCTTAATGTAGATTTTCTAGCCTCCTCGATGTTTTGCATTTTATCTTCTGAGACCTCTCTTCATACTTTTAACTTGTCTAGTACTGAGATATTTTGTATTTGGTTTTTAAACTTGTATTTAGAAATTCCAGTCCAGGAATGAGAATTTGCACTTTAGCAGGTTTTGTCTTTTCTACTTTTGCTCAGGATTAACTTAGATTGAGATCTTTCTCTCATCTCTAAAAATTTTATCCTCTGCTAAGATGCTCTAGAACTTTAATTCTATCTTTAGACAGTTGTTACTTAAGGATGTTTCTTAAATCTACTTCTTAATTATTTTCTTCATAAGTATTACAGAGGATCTTGTTAAGCATACAATTTCTATATATCCCAAATCACTTTAATCACAATTCAATTGGAGGAATGATAATTCCTATATATATCAAGTTTTTTTTTTAATATAATATATAGTAGGTTAGAATTTGGGTAATTTGGGAAATACAAGTTGACAAGTTTTTTCTGTAAAAGGCCAGAAAGCAAACATTATTGTAAGCCTTATGATCTCTGTTGCAAACACTCAGCTCTACTGCCATTACAGTAGCCACAGACAGTATACAAGTAATCATAGCTATAGGACTTCCCTGGTGACTCAGACAGTAAAGAAATCTGCTTGCAATGCAGGTGATCCATGTTTGACTGCTGAGTTGGGAAGATCCCCGAGAAGGGAAAGGCTACCCACTTGAGTATTGTTGCCTGGAGAACTCCATGGACAGAGAAACTTGGCAGGCTATAGTCCATGGATTGCAAAGAGTCAGACACAACCAAGTGATTAGTGTGGGCACACACGCACACACACACTATCATGGCTATATGTATTGTCTTCTCTGTTCTTTACAATACTTGGTGAATAAGATATGAACATTCCCACTTTGTATAGGGGAAATTGGAATTCAACATTAATTCTGAAACAGGAGAAGGTAGGTACTAATAAATATTTGGTGAATATATGGAGAATAGATTGGATGGGCAGAATTTGGAATATATATTATAACAAGACATAAAATTTCATTAATTGTTACATATTTGTGAAATATTTGCTCTATTTTTATTTTTGCATAATTGCCTGAAACATTATTAGCATAGACACAAGTGTGAATCAGATTATCCTGGTAACAGAATAGCAGAAGCTAGATAACAAAGCTTAGAGAGAAGTGACATATAACTGTATTTTACCAAAACAAGACATCTAAGCTGACATCAATTTAGGATGAGATTGTTCAGCCCAGTCTCCTGAAGTATTTGTTTAGTCTTGTCTGAGAGACTTTGGTTTATTAAAATTTCAAAAATATCATTATTTCTCCCAATACCATGCTCTGAAAATTTCATGGATTCAACCCTGACTTAGTTTACTAACGTAACTATATTCAAACTCAAAGAGAAGCTAAAGAAGTTAGGTATGAAAATAAAATAGCTGTGGTACATATATGCAATGGAGTATTACTCAGCCATTAGAAAGAATACATTTGAATAAGTTCTAATGAGGTGGATAAAACTGGAGCCTATTATACAGAGTGAAGTAAGCCAGAAAGAAAAACACCAATACAGTATCAGTTCAGTTGAGTTGCTTAGTCGTGTCTGACTCTTTGCGACCCCATGAATTGCAGCATGCCAGGCCTCCCTGTCCAACACCAACTCCTGGAGTTCACCCAAACTCATGTCCATCGAGTCGGTAATGCCATCCAGCCATCTCATCCTCTGTCGTCTCCTTCTCCTCCTGCCCCCAATCTCTCCCAGCATCAGAGTCTTTTCCAATGAGTCAACTCTTCACATGAGGTGGCCAAAGTATTGGAGTTTCAGCTTTAGCATCAGTTCTTCCAAAGAACACCCAGGACTGATCTCCTTTAGGATGGACTGGTTGAATCTCCTTGCAGTCCAAAGGATTCTCAAGAGTCTCCTCCAACATCACAGTCCAAAAGTATCAATTCTTCGGTGCTCAGCTTTCTTCACAGTCCGACTTTCACATCCATACAGTATAATAACGCATATATATGGAGTTTAGAAAAATGGTAACGATAACCCTGTATGTGAGTCAGCAAAAGAAACACAGATGTATAGAACAGTCTTTTGGACTCTGTGGGAGAGGGCAAGGATGGGATGATTTGGGAGAGTGGCATTGAAACATGTATGTTATCATATGTGAAACGAATTGCCATTCCAGGTTTGATGCATGATACAGGCTGTTCGGGGCTGGTGCACTGGGATGACCCAGAGGGATGGGATGGGGAGGGAGGTGGGAGGGGGGTTCAGGATGGGGAACACATGTACACCCATGGCAGAGTCACGTCAATGTATGGCAAAACCAATACAATATTGTAAAGTAGTTAGCCTCCAATTTAAATAAATAAATTTATATATATTAAGAAAAACACAAGTCACTAGGTTTTCAACACCTTCATACTGTTATAATTACTGCTGCTAAGTTATTATTTTATATAATGGAAAACAGCCATCTCATTGTTAAGAAAAGGGCTTTATTTTCCTGTTTTGCCTGTACTTATAAATATGCAATAGAAAGCCAACCCATATAGATAACTATTAAAATTTTTATTTTATAATTAACTTTTCAAAAATATGTTTTGTTATTATCCATTGACTCAATTAAGAGGAATTGGCATCTTCCTATCCCATGGGTTATTACCTCTCAGGTGGAATCTAGTGAATATTAATAGCATCACTAAGAAAAGGAGGAGGTACTTAATACTAGAGTTTTGTGCATTTTCATTTTTACATGTTATCTGTTTTCTTTTACTCTATGTGCCATACATCTTTTGTTTCCAAGTTGATGAATAATTCCTTTGTGGTTTTTACTGTATTATGGATTTTTAGTAAAAGATACTGTCACATTTTGATCTTTATTAATTAAGATATGCAGTCCTGTAAATTGGATGGAAATTTAAAGGAAGAAATGGTTTCTAATAAAAAGTTTTCTGTTAAAAAAAAGTAAGTAGTATTAAGAAACTCATTCCTAGAATTAGAAATAAGGTGCTTTCAGAAAGATCAAAGGATAACTATTTAGATAAAAATAGAATGCATATCATAGATGTTTTAATAAGATATTTATTGATATATTGAAAAATATATTTTAATATAATAATTATGATGTGTAAAATACATTTGAAATTTAACTATAAATGCGTTCAATTCAGTTCAGTTGCTCAGTCATGTCTGACTCTCTGTGACCCCATGGACTGCAACACACCAGGCCTCCGTGTTCATCACCAACTTCTGGAGGTTGCTCAAACTCATACCCATCAATTTGGTGATGCAATCCAAACATTTCATTCTCTGTCATCCCCTTCTCCTCCTAAATTCAATCTTTCTCACCATCAGGGTCTTTTCCAATGAGTCAGTTCTTCACATCAGGTGGCCAAAATAGTAGATACACCAAACATTGAATATAACTGGAAAATAAAAATACTGATGCATTTTTCAAATCCACTTGCACTATTTTCTCAAAAGATTCTGTCTTGGATCATCTTTAAAAATTCATAGGCAAATTTTCTGGTTTACTTTGTGTCTCAATTTTTATTTCTGTACAATGGAGAAGAGAATCTTCCTTGTCTTGCAAAATTGTGCCCGATAAGAGACACACTTCAGATCTAAAGAGACACGCTTCAGATCTAAAGAGACACATAGGCTGAAAATAAGGGATAGAAAAGATATTCTATGCACATGGATACAGCAACAACAAAAAAGCAGGGCTTTTCCCAACCCAGTGATTGAACCCAGGCTTCTTGCATTGCAGGCAGATTCTTTACTGTCTGAATCACGAAGGAAACCCTATATCAGACAAAATAAACTTAAAAAAAAGACTAACAAAAGACAAAAAAAGGTATTGCATAACGATAAAAGAATACATTGAAAAGAATATAATGTTTGTAAACATTTGTGCACTGAGAATAGAACTTAGTTAAATAAACCAAATAATGAGAAATATAAAGAAAGAAATTAGCAGCATAAAAATAATAATATGGGACTTTAGCACCCTTCTTATATCAATGAATAGATTATCTAGAAAGAAAATAAGAAAATATTGGCCTTAAATGACACACTTGATCAATGGATTTAACAGATATATACAGAATATTCCATTCCCAAAGAACAATTGATATTCTTTTCAAAAGCATATAAAACATTCCTTAGGATAGATCACATATTAGGTCACAAAACAAATATTAATATATTTAAGAAGATTGAAAATATATCAAGAATCTTTTCTGACCACAATGGTATAAGATGATATTGAAAGAAGAGCAGTTCTAAGAGGAAAGTTGACAGCAATTCATACCTACTCAAGAAAAAAGAAAAACCTCAAATTAAAAAAAATAAAGGTTTAAACCTAATGAAACTAGAACAAGAACCAACAAAAACAAAGTAAGTAGGAGGAAGAAAACAATAAAGATCAGATTATTAATCAATGAAGTAGACTAAAAAGCACTGGAAAAGATCAATTAAACTAAGAACTAGTTTTTTGAAAAGATAAAATTGATAAACCTAGCCCGAATCATTATAAAAAACAAGGACCCAAATAACCATAAGCAAAAGTGAAAAAGTTATAACCAACACAGAAATATAAAAGATAATAAGACACAAGTATAAGCAATTATATATCAACAAATTGGACAGCATAGAATAAATGAGTAAATTCCTAGAAGCATAATATCTTCTAAAACTGATCATGAAGAAACAAAAAATTTTAAGTAGACCAATTACTAGCAATGGAATTTAATCAATAATATGAAAACTCACAACAAAAAAAATCCCAGGACCAGATGGCTTCACAAATGAATTCTTTCACACATTTAAAGCAAATTTAATAGTTTTCTTCTCAAAATATTCCAAAATATTGAAGAGGAATGTAAGCTTCCAAACATTATTTGAGGCCAACATTACCACATTAAAAAAAAAAAAAAAAAGAAAAACAGATACTACAAAATAAGAAAATCGCAGGCCAATGATGAATACAAATGCAAAATCCCTCAATAAAATATTAGCAAACAACATTCAACAATACATTAAAAAGATCATGCACCATAATCAACTGAGAACTATTTCAGGAATACAAAGATGAATCAACCACCACTTGTAAATCAATCAATGTCATACACCATATTAACAAAGTGTAGGAAAAAAATCATAAGACTATTTCAATATATGCAGAAAAAGCATTTGAAAAAATTTGACAACTGTGATTGAACATCTTGGGGGAATATACATAAACATAATAGAGACCATATGACAAACCCACAGATATTCAATGGTGAAAAGCTGAAAGTTTTTCCTGTAAACTCAGGAACAAGACAAGAATGCCTGCACTCACCACTTTTACTCAGCATATTGGAAGTCCTAACCAAAGAAATTAGGCAAGAAAAGAAAAAAAAGTCCTCAAAACCAGAAAGAAAGAAGTAAAATTGTCATTATTTGTAGATGACGTGATACAATATATAGAAAATTCTAAAGATTCCACCAGAAAATTATTAGAACTAATAAATGAATTCAGAAGGCTTGCAGGCTACAAAATTAATATTCAGAAATATATTGCATTTCTGTACACTAATAACATAAATGCAATATACTTCTGTATAACAGTGGAACCAGAGACCAAATTGCCAATATCTGTTGGATCATAGAAAAAGCAAGAGAGTTCCAGAAAAACATCTTCTGTTTGTTGACTACACCAAAGCCTTTGTTGACTTTCACAACAAAATGTGGAAAATTCTTAAAGAAGTGGGAATACCAGATCATGTGACCTGCCTCCTGAGAATTCTGTATGCAGGTCAAGAAGCAACAGTCAGAACTGGATATGGAACAATGGATTTGTTCCAAATTGGGAAAGGAGGATGTCAAGACTGTATTTTGTCATCAACTTATTTAACTTACTTGCAGAGTACATCATGCAAAATGCTAGGCTGGATGAAGCATAAGCTGAAATCAAGATTGCTGGGAGAAATATCAATAACCTCAGATATTCAGATGACACCATCCTATGGCAGAAAGGAAAGAAGAACTAAAGAGCCGCTTGATGAAAATGAAAGAGGAGAGTGAAAAATCTGGCTTAAAATTCAACATTCAAAAAACAAAGATCATGATATCTGGTCCCATCACTTCATGGCAAATAGATGGGGAAACAATGGAAACAGTGACAGACTTTATTTTTCTGGGCTCCAAAATCACTGCAGATGGTGATTTCAGCTATTAAATTAAAAGATGCTTGCTCCTCGGGAGAACAGCTATGGCCAACCTAGACGGCATATTAAAAAGCAGAGACATTCCTTTGCCGGCAATGGTCCATCTACTCAAAGCTATAGTTTTTCCAGTAGTTATGTATGTGAGAGTTGGACTATAAAGAAAGCTGAATGGTTGAGAATTGATGCTTTGGAACTGTGGTGCTGGAGAAGATTCTTAAGAGTCCCTTGGAATGCAAAGAGATCAAACCAGTCAATCCTCAAGGAAATAAGTGTCCTGAATATTCATTGGAAGGATTGATGCTGAAATTCCAATATTTTGACCACCTGATGCAAAGAATGGACTCATTAGAAAGCTCCAAGGGTTGGTGATGGACAGGGAAGCCTGGCATGCTGCAGTCCTTGGGGTCAAAAAGGGTAGTACATGACTGAGCAACTGAACTGAACTGAACACAAAAAATTCTCAGAAAGAGGAAAAAAGAAAAGAATCTCCTTTATAGTTGCATCAAAATGATAGTGTACTTAGAAATAAAGTTAACTTAGGAATTGCAGTACCTGTACTATGAAAACTACAGACATTGATGAAAAAAATCTGAAGATGATGCAAATAAATGGAAAGATAGTGCATGCCCTTGGATTAGAAGAATTGATGCTGTTAAAATATCCATATAACCCAAAGCAATGTACAGATTCAATGCAATTTCTATCAAAATATCAATACTATTTTTCACAGAACTAGAACAAATAATTCTAAAAATTTTTATAAAAGCATAGAAGACCCTGAATAATTAAAGCAATCTTGTTGCTGCTGCTGCTGCTAAGTCACTTCAGTCGTGTCCGACTCTGTGCAACTCCATAGATGGCAGCCCACTAGGCTCCCCCATCCCTGGGATTCTCCAGGCAAGAACACTGGAATAGGTTGCCAATTTCCTTCTCCAATGCATGAAAGTGAAAAGTGAAAGTGAAGTCGCTCAGTTGTGTCCAACTCCTAGCGACCCCACGGACTGCAGCCCACCAGGCTCTTCTGTACATGGGATTTTCCAGGCAAGAGTACTGGAGTGGGGTGCCATTGCCTTCTACGAAAACAATCTTGAAAAGAACAATACTATAAATATTGTACTTCTTGAATTCAAATTATACTGCAAAGCTCCAGTCATGAAAACAGTGTGGTAGCATAACAAAAATAGACAAATAGATCATTGAGAAAAAAAGAATTTATAAATAAACCCGCACTGGTATTATCAACTAATCTATAACAAAGGAAACAAGACTATACAGTGGTGGAAAAGACAGTCTTTTCAATAAATGGTGTTGAGAAAACTGAACATATACATGTGAAAGAATGAAATTGTATCACTCTCTCAAGCAATATATTAAAAACAAACACAAAGTGGAATAAAGACTTGAATGTAAGACCTAAAACTGTAAAAACTTAGGAAAAAACATAAGCATTGTGGATTTTGACATCAGTCTTAGCATTTTTTAACATGTCTCCTAGCAAAATAGGCAAGGGAAACAAAAGCAAGAATAGTCAAATGGGACTACATCAAACTGAAAAAAGTTTGCACAGCAAAAGAAATCATCAACAAAACCAAAAGATAACCTATTGAATGGAGAATATATTTCAAAAAGATATTTTCAGTAAGGTGTTGATATTCAAAAATTCTTTTCCAAAGAAGACATACGGATGGCCAACAGGCACATGAAAAGATGTCCAACATCAGGAAAATGCAAATCAAAACCACGGTAAGATATCACCTAACACCTTTTAGAATGACTACCATCAAAAAGTCAAGAAATAGCAAGTGTTGATGAGGACGTGGAGACTAAGGAGCACTTGTGGACTGCTGGTGGGAATGTAAAATGGGACAGTCACTAAAGGAAACAATATGGATGGTCCTCAAAAGTTTTAAAATAGAACTTGCACACAACACAGAAATTTCACTCCTGGCATTATTAACAATACCCAAGATATGACTGCAAACAAAATGCCTGTCAACAGATGAACAGTTAAAGACGATGTGGAACCTAAAAAATAAAACATGAACAAGTACATCAATACAGAAACAGGGTCATAGATACAGAGAATTAATAGGTGGTTGCCAAAGGGAATGGGGATGGGGACATGAATGAAAGGTAAGGGAGATTAAGAGACACAAACTTCCAGTGAGAAAATAGAAGAGTCACAGGATGACGTGTACATTGTGGGGAACATAGTCAATATAACTTACTTTTTAAAAATATATAGGTTTATTTATTTTAATTGGAGGTTAATTACTTTACAACATTGTATTGGTTTCACCATACATCAACATGAATCCGCCACAGGTACCCACGTGTTCCCCCATCCTGAACCCCCCTCCCTCCTCCTCCGAACCATCCCTCTGGGTCGTCTCAGTGCACCAGCCTGAAGCATCCAGTATCATGCATCGAACCTGCACTGGCGATTCCTTTCATATATGATATTATACATGCTTCAATGCCATTCTCCCAAATCATCCCACCCTCTCCCTCTCCCACAGAATCCAAACATAACTTAGTGTCTTTGTATGATCACGGATGGTAACTGGACTTACTCTGCTGCTGCTGCTGCTAAGTCGCTTCAGTCGTGTCCGACTCTGTGCGACCCAATAGACAGCAGCCCACCAGGCTCCCCCGTCCCGGGATTCTCTAGGCATGAACACTGGAGTGGGTTGCCATTTCCTTCTCCAATGCAGGAAAATGAAAAATGAAAGTGAAGTCGCTAAGTCATGCCCGACTCTTAGCGACCCCATGGACTGCAGCCTACCAGGCTCCTCTGTCCATGGGATTTTCCAGGCAAGAGTACTGGGGTGGGGTGCCATTGCCTTCTCCGGGATTTATTGTAGTGATCCTTAAATATGTGTAGAAATAGAGGATCCATATTTTACCTGGTGGCTGTGGTTTAGCTGTTAAGTCTGACTTTTCCAACTCTGTGGACTATAGCCCATGAGGCCCTTCTGTCCATTTGGATTTCCCAGGCAAGAATATTGGAGTGGGTTGCCATTTCCTTCCCCNGGGATTTATTGTAGTGATCCTTAAATATGTGTAGAAATAGAGGATCCATATTTTACCTGGTGGCTGTGGTTTAGCTGTTAAGTCTGACTTTTCCAACTCTGTGGACTATAGCCCATGAGGCCCTTCTGTCCATTTGGATTTCCCAGGCAAGAATATTGGAGTGGGTTGCCATTTCCTTCCCCAGGGGATCTGCCAGACACAGGGCTCAAACCTACTTCCCCTTCATGGCAGGTAGATTCTTTACTGCTGAGCATTTTATATACCCGAAACTAATATAAAATTTTAAATCAATTATGATTCACTAAAAAATAAAATTTCAGAATTTGAAGCAAAAATAAGCTAGTAAAAGAAAAACAAGTAAAAAGTTAGTATACAGAAAATGGAATGGAAAAGATAAAAAATTAATTCAGAAAAAGAAAAAAATCAAATTGAAATGTAAATACAGAGGTTATTTCTTTTATAAAAGTAACAATTCTATGTAAATGAGAGAAGACATAAATACCACAATATTGAGAATATGGGTGGGGACATGATGGGTAAGATTGGAATAGTAAAAATGCTTTCTAAAAATAGAAAATTTTAATTGAAAAGATTCATTTTAAAAGAATATATTAAAAGTCAAATAAAATTGAGAAAGAGAAAATACAAATGAGACAATTAGCATAGTTGAAATAGAAAAAAAGAATTTAGAAAAAAATCATTTATAAACTTTAGATTCAGAAACTCATCAATATACTAAGTATTCCGAAAGTGCTAAGCAAAGAAACCTATTCCATTTTGCTGAAATACTTCTCATATTTACTTGAAGATAAAACTTAGGGAGCCAGTTGCAAGTGTTATCATTATGTATTCTAAGGAGCTCATTCTGGGCATTGTTGCTGTGAAGGAATTATAACTGAATTGACTTAGTAAGGATGTACAGGTCATAAACTTTGAAAATACAACAAACTCTACTGGCCATCTAAGCTCTCATCTGATTTGTATACTTGTAGTAATGTGTTTGCATGACCTTTAACCTTCTTTATGCAGAAAGTCTTACCTCAATCACATAATGTCTTTTCCCTGAGCATTACCTAATGCACAGGGTGAGATGCTCACAGAAATTCAGTTAGTAATCACACATGGACAACCTTGAAATATGGGGTAGCTATTGCCATAGGGCAATTTTCAGCCCAGAGAGAAGGTAGGTGGTCTTGTTTTCTTATGGACAATTCATTCTGGGATGTGTTCTAAATCCCCTTTCCTTGAAGTTCCCAGGAACACCGTTTTACCCATAGTGGTGCTCAACCACTTTTCTTTTTTGCTCCCTCTTTTCTTCTTTCACTCTCTCAAGTCCTTCACTACTGTAAATGAGATTACTTATCAGATGACCTGCCTATATACAAACTTTTGTCTCAGATTCTGATTTTTAGAGAATCTAATCTAAGACGAGGATTAACATATAACCTGATATGAGGACATATTTTGCCGACAAAGGTCCATATAGTCAAAGCTATGGTTTCTTCAGTAGTCATGTGTGGATGTGAGAGTTGGACCATAAAAAAGACTGAGCACCAAAGAACTGATGCTTTGAACTGTGATGTTGGAAAAGATTCTTGAGTCCCTTGGACTGCGAGAAGATGCAACCAGTCCATCCTAAAGGAGATCAGTCCTGAGTGTTCATTGAAAGGACTGATGCTGAAGCTCAAACTCCAATACTCTGTCCACCTCATGTGAAGAGCCAACTCATTGAAAAAGACCCTGATGCTGGGAAAGATTAATCACAGGAGGAGAAGGGGATGAGAGAGTTCAAGATGGTTGGATAAAACCACCGACTCAATAGGTGTGAGTTTGAGAAAGTTCTGGTAGATGGTGAAGGACAGGGAAGATCTGGCATGCATGGGTTCATAAAGAGTCAGATATGACTGAGTGACTGAACAACAATAATATATGCTATATACTCTATATGGAATATAATAATATAGATAATAAACCTGCTTTTTAGCTTTTTACCTTAGTACAGAAAGCTCCAGTGCTTGTAGTTTGAAGCTCCAGTACTTTGGCCACCTGATGTGAAGAGCTAACTCATTGGAAAAGACCTTGATCCTGGGAAAGACTGAAGTCAAAAAGAGAAGCGGGCAGCAGAGGATGAGATGGTTAGATATCTCCAAGTCAATGGACATGAGGGTGAGCAAACTCCAGGAGATAGTGAAGAACAGTGGAGCCTGGTGTATTGCATTTGATGGGGTTGCAGAATCAAGACATGACTTAGCAACTGATCAACAGCAATGCAAGCTTTGAGGAACTGTGTATGAAACAAAATTCACATTCTACATCTGATAAGGAGGGAAGAATAAATAAGTTTTTTTCATCTTTAATATGAGCCCATCTTATTTCAAGGTTTTGTGATTTTGACTTATAAGTAGAATTATAACTATCCTTTCTACCTTTACTTGATAAGACCTTTGGTAAACAAGATATAAATGTTACAACCAAACAATAATTGCATGGATGACAAGAATTGTGATATTGCTGATAAAAGAACTGGTGTGTCTATGTGGTATAAAGTCTTCTAATTTTCTTCTTAAACTCACTTTGTCCTTTAGTAGGTATGTTTGTTGAGATGTGAGGGCATATGTTAGGTTATTTTGAGTTATCAAATAATTTTCAAAATAGAGAAATATATATCATAAAAGAAAAATGAAATTTAATAAAACTTCCTTGTCATCAGAAAATATAAATGAGAAATAAATGAAATTCAATAAATAAAATTCTTTGTCATCAGGAAAAAAGAGAAAATTAGACAAAAACAATCCATTTTCCAAAACAAAGCAGGTTTCAACTTTAATCTACATTTACACTTGACCATTTATTAAGGATAAGATGAATCAAGGCCTTTTACTTTGAAGCGAAAGATTGACCTTAAAATATATCAAATTTAAATATTGTCCTCATTAATCAAATAGGAAAGCCAACATCTCGTGGCTTGGAATATCCTTGTATTTGGCAGAGCCTTCAGAGACGGGCCCCAGTTTGACTTTAGCTGGTATGGCACATGTGGCTCACAGGGTGATTCATTCCCAGATGGAAACATGTGCTGAAAGAGCTACAGTCCTAAGATGAAGCAATCATGGAGAAAACTTTCCTGAAAGTGGGGAAGGCTTGAAATGAAACCGCCATAGAACAAGGTCATACAGGAAAAACAAAAACAAAAGCCACCTTGATAGTTATCATCATCTATAAACATTTTACTTGCTTTCAGTTACGAAAGGCAAAGGAGTTTGTTTTAATGAAACTGAAATGTAATGGCAATGTCTTGTAAGCCCGTGCACTTTATTTATTTTTTTTAGTAGAGAAAATTCAGCACTTCAAATGTCAAACTATTGGAAAGAATAAACAAACATTTTCCTTTGAAGAAATAAGAACCTAGATTGCTTCAGGCATACATCAGTGTCAAAGGCTGCAGCATACATAATAAACATATGAAGAAGTGGTCAGGAAAAGTTAAAAGTCGGTTGTCATATGAGGAAGGGAAAATAAAGGCATATTCCCCTGACTGAAACCATTCACATTGTGCTTTTTATTGTAATTATTTCTATGTCTATCTTATTTCTGAACCATGAACTATATAATGAGGACCAAGTGAGCATTTCTGTTATTGCCTAGATTACTCATTTTGTCGATATAGTACATTCTCAAAAATGTCGATTTAAATAAATTTAAATTTATAAAATCTTTGAAGCTCTTTGAAGAAATTACACATAAAAAATAATATGACAATATGGTTAATTACATGTTTGGAAAACAATGGTCTGATCAGTCCTCATATCCATTTAGGAAAGTCAAGACTATAAATCTAGCACTCAAGCAATAATACAAGACACAGAGGATGAAGCTGAGAAACTGATTCTGAATATCACCAAACATGGTGTTACACCGTGTGGTGTATGGACCAGCATATGCTGTGATGTGAAGCACTAGAAGGGAGCCTACACTCAGCAATACATGTTTATCAAGTAGAAATCAAAGACTGGCATATTTTTAGTCTCTCAATACAATACAGTACAATACAATATAATACAGACTCAGCCTTAAAGATCTGAGCTGTAATCCATGATGGGAGAAAGGTCACAGATCCCTTCTTACTATTCAAGCCAACTGTTTTTGTTTGTTTGTTTTTTGTTTACTTTGTTTGACTTTGATTGTCTGTATGGTACACAATCCCTGGTGGAAAATAAAATTCTTCAGTAATTTCAGAACACTGTATACCCATGCTTTTTAAAAATTAATGCAAAATTGTCTTTCATTATAGTGCATTTAAGAAAAATGCTACAAAAGCAAGGAGAAAAACTCTTGGAATAAACAGCAATGATCTGCCAAGAAAATTCCAAACTAGGACTTTCAACCAGAAACAGGCAAGCGGATCCTGCAATACAGAGTATGTCTGAAAACCAGCAAAGTTGAAGTTGAGGGATAATTGAACAACATATATCATGAATCTACCATTTCTGACAGGTTTTGTGTTTGTCCTAGGGTAACTTTCAATATTGAGCTCTTTTGTCAGAACAAATGTGACTGGATTAACTATGAAAAAATTCTTTCTTGTTGTAAAATAAAAAAGGATCTGTATCAGTCAGTTCAGTTCAGTTGCTCAGTCATGTCTGACACTTTGTGACCCCATGAACCGTAGCATGCCAGGCCTCCCTGTCCATCACCAACTCCCAGAGTCCACCCAANCCATGGATTGAGCCCAGGTCTCCCACATTGCAGGAAGATTCGTTACCGTCTGAATCATGTGGTAAAGGATAGATTCTGTTTAATTAATTAATGCTGCTTTGATCTACAGATTGAGTTTCCATATGTAAAGGATTATTTTGGATGGTATTTCAAGATAATGCGTTAAATAAATGGTGCTTTATTTCAACTTGATATTTTCTATTTGCTGATGTTAGTTTTACATTTTTCTGTCTTTACTTTTGCTTTCTTTTAACTTGTATTTATTGTCTAAGCAATATTACTGAAACAATAAAGGATATCAAATAGTACAAAATTTTACTCATGATGTCCTCATATTGACATATTAATTGTGCTCATTTTTCAGTTTTTTAGTTTGTCCATACATAAACATTGTTGTAACCAAAGCAGAGACACTTCCATGCTCTGATCTTTTTTTCACTTGACATAGTGTCCTGCTTCATCCTTATTCATCATTTCCATTTTGACCGCTCAAAACTGACCTTCTGGANATGTCCTCATATTGACATATTAATTGTGCTCATTTTTCAGTTTTTTAGTTTGTCCATACATAAACATTGTTGTAACCAAAGCAGAGACACTTCCATGCTCTGATCTTTTTTTCACTTGACATAGTGTCCTGCTTCATCCTTATTCATCATTTCCATTTTGACCGCTCAAAACTGACCTTCTGGATTCCATGTTGGGTGCTCAGGCTTGTAAACCTCTGACTTGGTGTCAAATTCTAAGCTTCCTTTGAGAGCATTCATCCCTGTAGAAGTCTTCTCCAATGCGAAAACAAAAACAAGCAAAACACAAACAAAAACCTATTTTCCTCTTCAAAGTGCAAGCAAAGGTACCTTCTCAGTCACTATATTTGGTCAGCGTGTACTTTTAGATATTTTAATTTAAAGGTAATTTCATATGTTGCTGTTGAAACACATCTCAAAAATCCTACAGTGTGGTGTGTGTGAGCATGCTAAGTTAATTCAGTCATGACTGACTCTTCTCTATGGATTGTAGCCTGCCAGGCTCCTCTGTCCATAAGAGTTTCCAGGCAAGGAGTAGGTTGTCATGCCCTCCTCCAGGGGATCTTTCTGACCCAGGGATAAAATCTGCTTCTCTTATGGCTCCTGCATTGGTGGGCAGGTTTATTTATTTATTTATTTATTTATTTTTACCACTAGTACCACCTGGGAAGCCCCCATAATGTAGTACCCGGCATACAATAGGCACTCAAATGTTTATTGAATAAATAGTATTGCTCATACAGAATCACAGATCAGTTAGCAAAAGAAAGTTCTTATAAATGTGTTTCCAAAAAAATATCTTGTGCCTACTCAGAAAAACTCCAAAAAATAATAGAATTAATAATGCTTTAAAATAGGACAATGCTTTTATATAAGTTTAATAGAATAATTTTTTCTCTTAAGCTTTCCTGTGATATTGGTATTGATACTGTGAATTTACAGATAAGGTTCAGAGAAGTTCAGAAAGTTAAGAATCTTGTCGAAGATCACACAATTAATAGTGTTGGAGCCAAAATTGGGACACTTCCTTTCTGATTTCAGGCTCTCCAAGTGGCACCAGTGCTAAAGGACCTGTCAATGCAGGAGACATAAGAGATGCAGACTTGATCCCTGGGCCAGGAAGATTCCCTGGAGAAGGGCATGGCAACCCGCTCCTGTATTCTTCCCTGGAGAAACACGTGAGCAGAGGAACCTGGCAGGCTGCAGCCCATGGGGTTGTACAGAGCTGGACACAACTGAAGCAACTTAGCACACACTCATGATTTCAGTCTAGTTTCTGTAATATATTTCCAGTATCCACAGTCAGCTTGTCAGTTTCAGGTAACATGAAGATCAGAATACTGTGAAAAGGAAGTTTTGTGTACAGAAAGCGAGGATGTCAGCAACAGTGATTTGCTGAGGAGATATCCCTGATTCTACATTAGTGGCTGACACCAGTTAACCCTGTAATGTCTGAATTAGCTTGTAAGTATGTATTTAAATTCTTNTTTCAGGTAACATGAAGATCAGAATACTGTGAAAAGGAAGTTTTGTGTACAGAAAGCGAGGATGTCAGCAACAGTGATTTGCTGAGGAGATATCCCTGATTCTACATTAGTGGCTGACACCAGTTAACCCTGTAATGTCTGAATTAGCTTGTAAGTATGTATTTAAATTCTTGGGAACTTCCACTCATTTAAAAGTATTCGTGCTTGGTGTGGGTTACCTGATTTCTCAGAAAACTACATAGAAGATGACAATACTGTATCATTCTGGTATATGAAGTGGAGAGGGGTACTGCTGTAAGAATTCCTAACAATTGCAAGTTTGAAATACAGTATAATCGAGCAAATGGAAATAAACTAAAGTGAAATTATTTACTGTATAAAAAATTCTTAAGGAAGGGATGAGAGATTGAATGTAATCCTTGATTACATATAGAATAAAATTTTTAAAAGAGCTCATACTTTAACTCAATGACTTGTATATTCTTGAGTGAATATATAATATCTTAAAATTATGAACATATCTTACTCTCTTTCATCTTGAAAAATTGTAATTTGGCTAGTTACATATCAAAAATACACAACTTAAATAAAAATGACTATTTCTCAGAATTTTGATTTTTAGAAAATACTGGTTGTTGGTGGTTATAATTTAATCTTTGTAGCACTATTAATAATAATAGAAGATTTTTCTTTCAGTCACATTGGACTCTAAGTATCCATTAGGTAACTATTGCCCTTTAATCACTAGAGTATTAAAAAAAAAAAACATTAGCTAGACATTCCTAAAAATACTCCTAGGAAATATTATACCACTTCATAGATACAGCACGCATCTGTAGAAAACATTAAATGTCTGCATACTACAGCAACATTCTATTTTAGAGGCAGGGATTAATTTTAAGAAATATGATCTGTTATTCACAATGCAATACAATAATTGCAAGGGGCAGAAACGTTCTGGGAAGATAAAACTATAAATGATAACATAAGACAATTTTAAGTGAAATTGTTTACTTTAATAGTAAAGTTGCTTTCTTTTATGTCATTCAACATACATTTTAGACTAAAACAGTGATGATACACACCAGTATAATAGAATTAAAATGTTTATCTATACTTGCATAATATATATCTCATGAAATGTGCTTCTGCCCTGTAGAAAACCTCAAGATTTTCACTAGTAAAGTTATAGCAATTTAGAACATAAATCCACAGATTTAAAACTGCAAATGCACTAAAAATACAATGTTAGATTAAAAAAAAATTGATCTGCAATGTCATAGCTAATAATTAAACTGAAGACAAAACTGTTAATTAACAAATTCATGCTGCCGCTGCTACATGGCTATTATATGTATCTGCTGGAGAGAGTATTCAAATGATCTTCCTTAGAGTTAGGAATGTTTCTTGATATTTGTGCCCAAATAAAAATGTTTCTGCAGCTTATACAAATCTACCAGAATTCAGATTTCTCATTCATACTCGCAAAAGCATTAACTGAGTTAAACTTATTTGTGTAAATGACACAAACAAAGAAAACTTGGTGTAGACATGAAGGACATTTGGTGAGCAGTGGCCATGAGCCAGGCATCCCGCATCTCATGTTAATTCAAACAACCCTGTGGGCTGCTGTGAGCTGGAACTACTACCACCCTGATGCTACAGATGAAAAACTGAGGCTTGGAAATGGAATTGATAGAATTTTCACAAAACTAGAGATGATCTAATTTCAAATATACTTATGGTTCTTCCTTTCTATGTCTAAAGTAGCCAGGCTCTAATACAGAACTAATGTAATAGTCTAACTCATTAAGATTGGAGTTTCAAATGATCTTTTTCAGATACGTTTTACTAACTTCCTTAGAGGATATTTATTGTGCCAACGACTTAAAAAAAATTTATCCTGGGCTATTGGAAAATTTACTAGCTTCATCTTCCGGGTTAAGGTTAGACATTAGTTGAAACAAATTTATCAAAATCTACCATTTGTACTATGCATAAATGATGTGAGTAGGAATTAACCATGTGGTAAAGTAGTTTTAGGGCTTCCCTGGTGGCTCAGACAGTAAAGAATCTGCCTGCAATGCAGGAGACCTAGGTTTGATGCCTGGGACAGGGAGATCCTCTGGAGAAGGAAATGGCCACCCTCTCCAGTATTCTTGCCTGGGAAACCCCATAGACAGAGAAGCCTTGTGGGCTATTGTCCCTGGGGTTGCAAAGAGACACACCAGAGTGATTTTCACTTCTCAAAGCAGTTTTTGGATTCTACTGCAATATTTAAAAATATTCANAGGGAGATCCTCTGGAGAAGGAAATGGCCACCCTCTCCAGTATTCTTGCCTGGGAAACCCCACAGACAGAGAAGCCTTGTGGGCTATTGTCCCTGGGGTTGCAAAGAGACACACCAGAGTGATTTTCACTTCTCAAAGCAGTTTTTGGATTCTACTGCAATATTTAAAAATATTCAGCCTAGTATTATAAAATATATAGCAGCTTAATGTAACTAAAAGTAAAGTGATAAGTACAGATAAAGTGAAAGTGAAGTCCCTAAATCGTGTCTGACTCTTTGTGACCCCATGGACTGTAGCTTGCCAGGCTGCTCCATCCATGGGATTTTCCAGGCAAGAATACTGGAACGGGTTGCCATTTCCTTCTCCATAAGTACAGATAGGTATGAGTCAAACTGAGTAGTATCAGAAGAACAAAGGTCAGAAGAACTAAACTCATCAAGAAGAGCATGTGATTTTATATCTCTTCAATAAATATCTAGACGTGAACAGGCTGATTCATCTGGTATATATATTGCAGAAACTGTCAAACTGTTTTCCAAAGTGCTTCTACTGTTTCACATTCCTAATGGCAATGTATGAAACCTATAAGAGTTCCAGTTCCTCCACATCATTGATATCATTGAGAAGAGGGGCATCAGTTCAGTTCAGT
>SJYA01001301.1:436475-482158 GCA_006410615.1 Neotragus moschatus | reverse complement strand
GGGAGGGGGGTTCGGGATTGGGAACATGTGTACACCCATGGCAGATTCATGTTGATGTGTGGCAAAACCGATATAATATTGCAAAGTAAAAAATTAATAATAATAATAAAATTTTTAAAAAATTAAAAAAAAACTATGAGAAACTTTATAAAGTAGGGAACAAGGGGCTCCCCTGGTGGCACAGAGGTAAAGAATCCACCCACCAGTGTGGAAGACATGAGTTTGGACCCCAACCCAGGAAGATCCCACAGGTGGCAGAGCAACTAAGCCCCTGTGCCATATCTATTGAGTCTGTGCTCTAGAGCCTGGGAGCCCCAACCACTGAGCACATGTGCCTCAACTACTGAAGCCCACGTGCCCCAGAGCCCATGCTCTGCAAAAAGAGAAGCCCCAGCAAAGAGAAGCTGGCGCACCACCTTCACTCATCACCACTGGAGAAAGCCTGTGTAGCAACAAAGACCCAGCACAGCCAAAATTAAATAAATAAAATTACTTTTAAAAAAAAGGGGGGGGGGAGAAGAAACATGCATCGTTTTGTTTATCATTTCCTAAATGGATTTGGCCTCAGAAGTCTTTCTACCTTTTCATGGTCCACGGAACAGACGTTGAGAAACATTGCTCAATACATTAGGAAATATGTTGGTGGTAGAAAATTATTCTCAAAAGAGTGGAACTGTTAGAATTTGGAAGGAGATAGACATTTCTAGATAAATGAATGGGAAATAAATGTAAATAAATGGGGAAAGATCTAGCATTCTGTGACCTGAAGTCAGTGCTGATCAACTCAAAGGGTCTCCAGTGGATACTTTGATGAAATATTAAACTGTTAACTGGGATTACATACAACTGAAACTGGAAGGACTGACTGGGAGGGGAGGGACATTTCCAGCAGATAACCTGGCCACCTTCCACTCTGCAGTTAGCAGCTAGCCAAGCTATGTGGTGACTGACCTCCTGACACTTTCAGAGCAGATGCAAGTGAGTCAGACTTTCTAAACTCAGTAAAAGCCTTAGCAGATATTAGTTTCCTAGGGTTACTGCGACAAAATGCCACAAACTGGGTGAATTAAAGCAACAGAAATTTATTGCCATAATTTTGCATGCTAGAAATCTAAAGTCAAGGTGTCAGTAGGGACATGCTCCCTCTGAAACCAGAGTGTGCCTGCAAGGATGCTCAGCTGCTCAGTCATGTTCGACTCTGAAACCCCGTGGGCTGTAGGCCACCAGGCGCCTCTGTTTGTGGAATTTTCCAGGCAAGAATACTGGAGTGGGTTGCCATTTCCTACTCTAGGGGATCTCCCCAATGCAGGGATCAAACCCACAACCCTTGCGTCTCCTGCATTAGCAAGCAGATTCTTCACCTTAAATTCCTCTCCCTAACTTCTGGTGGTTTGACCACAACCTCTGAGGTTTTCTGGCTTGTGGCTCCGTCACTCTAGTCCTCCATCTTGACATGGTGCTCTCTCTGTGTCTCTCCTTTCACGTGGCTATAAGGACAACATTCACATTGAATTAGGGACCCATCCTCCTCCCATATGACCTCATCTTTATATTTACAATTCTATTTCCAAATGGGTTCACATTCTAAGATCTAGGGGTTAGAACTTCAACATCTCTTTTAGGGAGAACACAATTCAATATATAAGAAGACTTTAGGGCTTGCTAGATCTATGATCTTTAAGAAGATCATAAAGATCTTACAGAAGGCTTTCTCAAGATTTCTAGTCTTCTACTTGTGATATTTATTGTCTTCTTAGCCTATTTAGATATAATTATTTTGCAGGTTATTGACTTTAAACTCTCATCTAGAGTATGATATATCTTAAATTTAACTGATTGTGAGAGCAACTAAGTATATCACCTTTTATTTATTTATTTATTTTAGTTTGTTTGGCTTTACAATACTGTATTCGTTTTGCTATACATTGACATGAACCAGCCACGAGTGTATATGAGCTCCCAATCCCGACCCCACGCCCCTTCCTGCCCCACACCATCTCTCTGGATCATCCCTGTGCATCAGTCCCAAGCATTCTGCACCCTGCATCGAACCTAGACGGGTGATTCGTTTCACTTATGATATCATACATGTTACAATGCCACTCTCCCAAATCATCCCACCCTCTCCCTCTCCAACAGAGTCCAAAAGGCTGTTCTATACATCTGTGTCTCTTTTATACATCTGTACATCACCTTTCAAAGCACCTTGGATTTTCTATACTGACTTTCTTCATCAAGAAATCATGAAGAGGCATGAAGGGAATAACAAGAGAGGGTGTTGAACGTTTTTGCTTTTGCTGTGCTTCTAAAGAATCATCTTTGAATTATATTAAACCGGGAACATTCAGGTGAGGGATTAGGTATGTGCTGCAAAACCTCGTAAAGGACCCTAAGAAAAGAGAGGACTCCAAAAAGCTTTCTAAACCTGTGAGGCTTAGTCACAGAATGTAGGCATCTAGCCTCCAATAGCCAACATTACCGAAATGAACCATGTGAGCACAGAGCATCACGATACCATTGCTGTTGTTTAGTCACTACGTTGTGTCTGACTGTTTGCAACTCCATGGACTATAGCCCATGGAATTTCCCAGGCAAGAATACTGGAGTGGATTGCCATTTCCTTCTCCAGGGCATCTTCCTCACCCAGAGATCGAATTCACATCTTGCATCTCCTGCGTTGGCAGAGAGATTCTTTACCAGGGAACCACCAGTGGATTCTTTACCAGGGAAGCCCCCAGGTACCATCACCACAGATCACATGCAGAACTGTCATCCTCTTTTTTTCTCTGAATGCCCTTTTCCCATTTGCACTTGCTTTCTATTTCTGCACAACAACTCATAACAAATTTATCAGCTAAAAGCAACACGAATGTCTTATCTCACAGTTTCTGTTGGTCAGGAATCCAGGAATGGCATATAGCTGTATTCTTTACTCAGGGTCTCACTAGGGTGAAATCACAGGGTCAACCAGGGCTTCAGTTCTCACCTACAGAACAGGATCCTCTTCTAGACTCATTAGTTGTTGACAATTGTAGGGCTTATAGTTGTTGGGCTGAGGTCTCTCATTTCCTGATCCCTGTTAGCTAGGGACAATTCCCAGCTCCTTGAGAGGGCACCCCTGCTCCTCACCACATGACCACCATTGGCACTTCACAACACAGATGTTTACTTTCTTCCAAGCCATTCAGAGCACTTCTCTCTGACTCCCTACTTTTTTTTTTTTTTTTTTTGGACTTAAGGTTTTCATTAGAGCCTATTTTTAATGAAATGCAGCTTATTCCAGGACTAGAATACACTATAAACTAAAATATGCCTACTCTTTAGCCAAAGAAAATACTCTGCTTTCACTAGGGGCACAAGATTAGGTCAGGCTCATTCAGGATAGTCTTCCTTTTGCCATATAACATGACATAATCATGAGTGTGATATCCCATAACACAGGTTCTACCCACATTCAGAGGGGAGGGGGCTATCCAGGCATGTTTCTTTTAATTGTATTTTGTTTCTCAGATACTTTTTTTTTTTAACAATTGAAGATTTGTGGCCATCCTGAGTTGACCAAGTCTATGGGCACCATTTTTCCAAAAGCATTTGCTCACTTTTGTCTCTGTGTCACGTTTTGGTAATTCTCACAGTATTTCAAACCATTGCATTATTATTCTATTTGCTATGGTAGCCATGGTCAGTGACCTCCAATTTTACTACCGTCATAGTTTGGGGGCACCATGAACCACACTCATTTAATATGGCAAACTTAATTGATAAATGTATGTTCTGATGGCTTCACTGACTGGACATTCCTTCATCTCTCTCCTTCTCCTCAGGCCTGTCTCTTCCCAAAGACACAGTAAAATTGAAATTAAATTAATAAATGACCCAACAATAGCTTCTATGTGCTCAAGTGAAAAAAAAGTCCAACATTTTCAGTTCAGTTCAGTTCAGTCGCTCAGTCGTGTCTGATTCTTTGTGACCCCATGAATCACAGCACACCAGGCCTCCCTGTCCATCACCAACTCCTGGAGTTCACCCAAACTCATGTGCATTGAGTCGATGATACCATCCAGCCATCTCATCCTCTGTCTTCCCCTTCTCTTCCTGCCCCTAATCCCTCCCAGCATCAGGGTCTTTTCCAATGAGTCAACTCTTTTCATGAGGTGGCCAAAGTATTGGAGTTTCAGCCTCAGCATCAGTCCTTCCAAAGAACACCCAGGACTGGTCTCCTTTAGGATGGACTGGTTGGATCTTCTTACAGTCCAAGGGACTCGCATCTTTTACCTTAAATCAAAAGCTAGTTCCTCAACATGACAGTGCCCTTGTAATGGAGGTGGACTTTGGAGGTGGTGCGGAGCTTCTGTTCCAGGGTATGAAGAAACATCAAGTCACCTTGCCTGGACAGGAGGAACCCAGGAACATCCAGAACCTCTTTATCTGGGTCAAGAAGAATTTGCTAAAAGAGAGGCCAGAGTTGTTCATTGCAGGAGACAGCCTGCAGCCAGGAATTCTAGTGGCTGACTAACAATATCAACTGGGAACCGCTGGGTGAACTGGACTACCAGTTTCAGGATCAAAACAGCATCCTCTTCAAGACAAAGAGGGGAGGAGGTGCCCCTCAGCTTGTCAGGAGTGTCTGTCTGTGTGGCTAGATGACCCAGCAGCTTTCCACTCCTTGTGTTTCAGTCTAGATACTGAGTGACTGCTGACAAGGCACTCCAGCTCCCAAGGCACTCCTGCTCCCAGACCACAGTGTCTTTCTAGGGAAGATGAGTAAACTTCAATAGCTGATGGCAGGCTCATCCCTTCTGAAGGTAGGAGGTGTCTCCACCTCAGTTTCCCCAGCAGAGGACTCTGCCGTCTCCCCGGCGATATCATTATGGAACCTCAGTTGGGGTTCCCTATTCAGTGCTGACACACACCTTCCAACACACACACATAGCAGCTGCTCTTCCAACCACACCCCTCCTCCTGTTTCCCCTTCCAAGCCCTTGACCTGATCTGCCTCCCCTCACACAGGCCACCAGATGGACTCCTGAGACCTTCCCCACCTCCAGCAAAAGGCTGCCTACACGCAGCTCATTCTGCTGGAGGGTAGAGGGAAGGAGGGTATAGGCTAGACCTTGGTCTGGCAGAGACCTGAGTGCTGGTGAGGGGTCAGTATACCTCAGTTCCCTCCACAACAACTAACTTTTAAAATTGTATTTATTTTAATTGGAGGATAATTACTTTACAACATCGTGGTGGTTTTGCCATACATCAACATGAATCAGCCACAGGTACACAAGTGTCCCTCCATTCTAAACCCCCTTCCCACCTCCTTCCCCATCCCAGCCCTCTGGGTTCTCCCAGGGTTCTGGATTTGAGTGCCCTGCTTCATGCACTGAACTTGCACTGGTCATCTATTTCACATATGGCAATATACCTGTTTCAGCGCTATTCTCTCAAATCATCCCACCCTCAACCCTCATTCCCCCACAGAATCCTTTACATCTGTGTTTCTTTTGTGGCCTTACATATGTGATCATTGTTACCATTTTTTCTAAATTCCATCAGTTCAGTTCAGTTCAGTTCAGTCACTCAGTCGTGTCCAACCCTTCCTGACCCCATGAACCACAGCATGACAGGTCTCCCTGTCCATCACCAATTCCCAGAGTCCACTCAAACCCATGTCCATGAGTCGGTAATGCCATCCACCATCTCATCCTCTGTTGTCCCCCTCTCCTCCTGCCATCAATCCCTCCCAGCATCAGGGTCTTTTCAAATGAGTCACTTCTTCCCATCAGGTGGCCAAATTATTGGAGTTTCAGCTTCAGCATCAGTACTATCAACGAACACCCAGGACTGATCTCCTTTAAGATGGACTGGTTGGATCTCCTTGAAATCCAAAGGACCCTCAAGAGCCTTCTCCAACACCATAGTTCAAAACCATCAATTCTTCAGCACTCAGCTTTCTTTAAAGTCCAACTTTCACATCCATACATGACTAATGGAAAAACCATAGTTTTGACTAGATGGACCTTTGTTGGCAAAGTAATGTCTCTGCTTTTTAATATGCTGTCTGGGTTGATCATAACTTTTCTTCCAAGGAGTACGCATCTTTTAATTTCATGGCTACAATCACCATCTGCGGTGATTTTTGGAGCCCCCGGAAACAAACTCGGTCACTGTTTCCACTGTTTCCCCATTTTTTCCAATGAAGTGATGGGACCAGATGCCATGATGTTAGTTTTCTGAATTTTGAGTTTTAAGCCACCTTTTTCACTGTCCTCTTTCACTTTCATCAAGAGGCTTTTTAGTTCCTCTTCACTTTCTGCCATAAGGGTGGTGTCATCTGCATATCTGAGGTTATTGATATTTCTCCCAGCAAGCTTGATTTCACCTTGTGCTTCTTCCAGCCCAGCGTTTCTCATGATGTACTCTGCATATAAGTTAAATAAGCAGGGTGACAATATACAGCCTTGACGTACTCCTTTTCCTATTTGGAACCAGTCTGTTGTTCCATGTCCAGTTCTAACTGTTGCTTCCTGACCTGCATACAGATTTCTCAAGAGGCAGGTCAGGTGGTCTGGTATTCCCATCTCTTTCAGAATTTTCCACAGTTTATTGTGATCCACACAGTCAAAGGCTTTGGCATANTTGCTTCCTGACCTGCATACAGATTTCTCAAGAGGCAGGTCAGGTGGTCTGGTATTCTCATCTCTTTCAGAATTTTCCACAGTTTATTGTGATCCACACAGTCAAAGTCTTTGGCATAGTCAATAAAGCAGAAATAGATGTTTTTCTGGAACTCTCTTGCTTTTTCCATGATCCAGCAGATGTTGGCAATTTGATCTCTGGTTCCTCTGCCTTTTCTAAAACCAGCTTGAACATCTGGAAGTTCACGGTTCACGAACTGCTGAAGCCTGGCTTGGAGAATTTTAAGCATTACGTTACTAGAATGTGAGATGAGTGCAATTGTGCAATAATTTGAGCATTCTTTAGCATTGCCTTTCTTTGGGATTGGAATGAAAACTGACCTTTTCCAGCTCTGTGCCCACTGCTGAGTTTTCTAAATTTGCTGGCAAACTTAGTGCAGCACTTTTACAACATCATCTTTCAGGATTTGAAATAGCTCAACTGGAATCCTATCACCTCCACTAGCTTTGTTCATAGTGATGCTTCCTAAGGCCCACTTGACTTCACATTCCAAGATGTCTGGCTCTAGGTGAGTGATCACACCATCATGATTATCTGGGTTGTAAAGATCTTTTTGTACAGTTCTTCTGTGTATTCTTGCCACCTCTTCTTAATATCTTCTGCTTCCATTAGGTCCCTACCATTTCTATTCTTTATTGAGCCCATCTTTGCATGAAATGTTCCCTTGGTATCTCTAATTTTCTTGAAGAGATCTCTAGTCTTTCCCATTCTGTTGTTTTCCTCTATTTCTTTGCATTGATCATTGAAGAAGGCTTTCTTATGTCTCCTTGCTATTCTTTGGAAATCTGCATTCAAATGGGTATATCTTTCCTTTTCTCCTTTGCTTTTTACTTTTCTTTTCACAGCTATTTGTAAGGCCTCCTCAGACAGCCATTTTGCTTTTTTGCATTTCTTTTTCTTGAGATGGTCTTGATTCCTGTCTCCTGTACAATGTCACAAACCTCCATCCATAGTTCATCAGGCACTCTCTCTCTCAGAACTAGTCCCTTAAATCTATTTTTCACTTCCACTGTATAGTCATAAGGGATTTGATTTAGGTCATATATGAATGGTCTAGTGGTTTTCTCCACTTTCTTCAATTTAAATCTGAATTTGGCAATAAAGAGTTCATGATCTGAGCCACAGTCAGCTCCTGCTTTTGTTTCTGTTGACTGTATAGAACTTCTCCATCTTTGGCTGCAAAGAATATAATCAGTCTGATTTCGGTGTTGACCATCTGGTGATGTCCATGTGTAGAGTCTTCTCTTGTGTTGTTGGAAGAGGGTGTTTGCTATGACCAGTGCATTNATCTGAGCCACAGTCAGCTCCTGCTTTTGTTTCTGTTGACTGTATAGAACTTCTCCATCTTTGGCTGCAAAGAATATAATCAGTCTGATTTCGGTGTTGACCATCTGGTGATGTCCATATGCAGTCTTCTCTTGTGTTGTTGGAAGAGGGTGTTTGCTATGACCAGAGCATTCTCTTGACAGAACTCTATTAGCCTTTGCCCTGCTTTATTCTGTACTCCAAGGCCAAATTTGCCTGTTTTTCCAGGTAGCTCTTGACTTCCTACTTTTGCATTCCAGTCCCCTGTAATGAAAAAGATATCTTTTGGGGGTGTTAGTTCTAGAAGGTCTTGTAGGGCTTCATAGAACCATTCAAATTCAGCTTCTTCAGCATTACTGGTCAGGGTATAGACTTGGATTACTATGATATTGAATGGTTTGCCTTGGAAACAAACAGAGACCATTCTGTCGTTTTTGAGATTGCATCCAAGTCCTGCATTTTGGAATCTTTTGTTGACCAGGATGGCTACTCCATTTCTTCTGAGAGATTCCTGCCCGCAGTAGTAGATATAATGGTCATCTGAGTTAAATTCATCCATTCCAACCCATCTTAGTTCGCTGACTCCTAGAAAGTCAATGTTCACTCTTGTCATCTCCTGTTTGACTACTTCCAATTTGCCTTGATTCATGTGCCTAACATTCCAGATTCCTGTGCAGTATTGCTCTTTACAGCATCAACCTTGCTTCTATCACCAGTCCCATCCACAACTGGGTGTTGTTTTGCTTTGGATGCATCCCTTCATTCTTTCTGGAGTTACTTCTCCACTGCTCTCCAGTAGCATATTGGGCACCTACCCACCTGGGGAGTTCATCTTTCACTGTTCTATCTTTTTGCCTTTTCATACTGTTCATGGGGTTCTCAAGGCAAGAATACTGAAGTGATTTGCCATTCCCTTCTCCAGTGGACCACATTCTGTCAGACCTCTCCACCATGACCNCATTCTTTCTGGAGTTACTTCTCCACTGCTCTCCAGTAGCATATTGGGCACCTACCCACCTGGGGAGTTCATCTTTCACTGTTCTATCTTTTTGCCTTTTCATACTGTTCATGGGGTTCTCAAGGCAAGAATACTGAAGTGATTTGCCATTCCCTTCTCCAGTGGACCACATTCCGTCAGACCTCTCCACCATGACTCGTCCATCTTGGGTGGCTCCACATGTCATGGCTTAGTTTCATTGAGTTAGACAAGGCTGTGGTCCATGTGATCAGATTGGCCTGTTGTCTGTGATTGTGGTTTCTGTCTGTTGCCCTCTGATGCCCTCTCTCAGTGCCTACCATCTTACTGAGGTTTTTCTTATGTTGGACATGGGGAATCTCTTCACAGCTGCTCCAGCAAAGCAGCCACTGCTTCTGACCTTGGACGTGGGGTAGCTCCTCTTGGCCACACTTCTGTGCCATCGCAGCTGCCACACTAAATTCCATATATATGCATTAATATTTTGTATTGGTGTTTCTCTCTCTGGCTTACTTCACTCTGTGTAATAGGCTCCAGTTTCATCCACCTCATTAGAACTGACTCAAAAGCATACATTTTTATAGCTTAGTAATATTCCATTGTGTATATGTACCACAACTTCCTTGTCCATTCATCTGCCAATGAACATTTAGGTTGCTTCCATGTCCTGGGTATTGTAAACAGTGCTACAATGAACATTAGGGTACATGTGTCTCTTTCAGTTCTGTTTTCCTCAGTGTGTATGCCCAGTAGTGGGATTGCTGGTTCATATGGTAGTTCTATTTTCAGTTTTTTTAAGAATCTCAACACTGTTGTCCACAGTGGCTATATCAGTTTGCATTCCCACCAACAGTGCAAAAGGGTTCCCTTTTCTCCACACTCTCTCCAGTATTTACTGTTAATAGACATTTTGATAGCAGCCATTCTGACTGGCGTGAGATGATACCTCATTGTGGTTTTTATTTCCATTTCTCTGATAATGGATGATATTGAGCATCTTTTCATGCTTTTATTAGCCATCTGTATGTCTTTTTTGGAGAAATTTCTGCTTAGTTCTTTGGCACACTTTTTGATTGGGTTGTTCATTTTTCTGGTATTGAGCTTCATGAGCTGCTCATATATTTTGGAGATTAATTCTTTGTCAATTGTTTCATTTTATGTATGATGTTAGAAAGTGTTCTAGTTTGATTCTTTCACATGTGGTTGACCAGTTTCCCCAGCACCATTTGTTAAAGAGATTGTCTTTTCTCCATTGTATATTTTTGCCTCCTTTGTCAAAGATAAGGTATCCACAGGTGCATGGATTTATCTCTGGGGTTTCTATTTTGTTCCAATGATTTATATTTCTGTCTTTGTGCCAATATCATACTGTCTTGATGACTGTAGCTTTGCAGTATAGTCTGAAGTCTGAACTTGATTTCTCCAGTTCCATTCTTTTTTCTCAAGATTTCTTTTGGCTATTCAAGGATTTTTGTGTTTCCATACAAATTGTGAACTTATTTGTTCTAGTTCTGTGAAAAATACCATTGGTAGCATGACAAGGATTGCAATGAATCTATAGATTATTTTGGGTAGTATACTCATTTTCACTATATTTATTTTTCTAATCCACAAACATGGTGTATATATATATCCATCTATTTATTTGATCTTTGATTTCTTTCAGCAGTGTTTTATAGTTTTCTATACAGAGGTCTTTTCAACAATTAAATTTTTATAATATCTGAAAACTGGGGAGACTGTTTTTAACAATGGTAAAAATTGTTTATCAATTTTCACAAACAATACTCAGACAAAAAAGATAATTACAATTGCAATTCATAATGGAAACATGATTAACCTAACAATATATAATAATTACATACAATTCTGGAGGTCACGTAGAGTAATGTGGTAAGTGGAAGTGCATACATGTACATTTTCATCCACCCAGCCAGTTTGTATGTTTTGGTTCGTGCATTTAATTCATTTACAGTTAAGGTCATTATTGATGTGTATGATCTTACTACCCTTTTCTTAATTGTTTTGGGTTTATTTTCTGTAGGTCTTTTCCTTAAAACTGGGGAAATTCTTGATGGCAAAAATGTATAATTTATCTCCTCTCCCACCTCCTGCAGGAAGCAGGATGAGGGCAGGCAGCACCTGGTAGGCAGGACGGCTTGACCCTCCTCCCTCCATCCCTTCTGGAAGTCTTGGCCCCAGTCAAGAGCTGGCCTTGGGCAAATAAAAGACTTGGTTATTTATTGGCAAAAAAAAAAAAATCAAAAGCTAGAAAAGATTAAGTTTAGTGAGGAAGGCATATCATAAGCTGAGACAGGTGGAAAGCTAGGCTTCTCATGCCAAACAGCCAACTTGTGAATGCAAAGGAACAGTTAGTTCTTAAAGGAAACTAAAAGTTTTACTCGAGTGAACTCATGAATAATAAGAAAGCAAAATAGCCTTCTGCTGGTATGGAGAAAGTTTCAGAAGTCCAGATAGATCAAACCAGCCACAACATTCCCTTAAGCTAAAGCTGAAACTAGTTCAAGCTCAAATTATCTCCAATTCTTTCTCCAGACTGAGAGAGGTTAAGAAATTGCAGAAGAAAACTCTGAAGCTAACAGGTTCGTTCATGGGGTTTAAGGAAGGAAGCTGTTTCCATAACACAAAAGTGCAGGGTGAAGCAGCAAATGCTGATGTAGAAACTGTAGCAAGTTATCCATATCTAGCTAAGATAATTCATGAAGGTGGCTATACTAAACAACAGATTTTCAGTGCAAATGAAATAGCCTTCTATTGGAAGAAGATGCCATCTAGGACTTTCATAGCTAGAGAGGAGAAGTCAATGCTTGATTTCAAAGCTTCAAGAGAAAATCTGACTCCCTAATTAGAGGTTAATGCAGCTCACGACTTTGAGCTGAAGCCAATGCTCATTTACCATTTCAAAAATCCTAGGGCCCTTAACAATTGTGCTAAATCTACTCTGTCTGTGTTCTATGAATGAACAACAAAGAGTGGATGACAGCACATCTGTTTACAACATGGTTTACTGAATATTTTAAGCCCACTGTTGAAACCTATTTCTCAAAAAAAAAAAGATTCCTTTAAAAATATTACTGTTCATTGACAATGCACTTGGCCCCAAGAACTCTAATGGAGATATACAGTGAGATTAATGTTGTTTTCATGCCTGTTAACACAGAACCCATTCTACAGCCCATAAATCAAGAAGTAATTTCCATGTACATGTCTTATTATTTAAGAAATATATTTCATAAGACTATAGCTGCCAAAGACAGTGATTCCTCTGATGGATCTGAGCCAAGTCAACTGAAAACCTTTTGGAAATATTCACCATTGTAGATGCCATTGAAACAATCATGATTCATGAGAAAAGGTACAAATATCAATATTAACTAGGAGTCTGGAAGAAGTTGATTTCTCATTGGTGATTTGATTCAAGATTTCATTGGAGGAAGTAACTGTGGATGTGGTGAAAATAGCAAGAGAACTGGAATTAGGAATGACTGAAGACGTGTGCAGTCTCAGCATTAAACTTTAATGGGTGAGGAGTTGTTTCTTTTAGACAAACAAAGGAAGTAGTTATTTGAGATGGAATCTATTTCTGGTGAAGATGCTATGAAGATTATTCAAATGACAATGAAGGATTTAGACTATGACATAAACTTAGGTGATAAAGTGGCACAAGAGTTTGAGAGGATTGACTCCAATTTTGAAAGAATTTTTTCTATGGGTAAAATGCTTATTAAACAGCACTGCATGCTACAGAGAAATCATTCATGAAAGAAAAGATCAATCAATGCAAAAATTTTCATTGTTTTCTTATTTTAAGATATCATTTTGAATCATTTTGTTGTGTGACTGAAACTAATATAATTTGGTAAATAAACTATGCTGCTGCTGTGGCTGCTAAATCGCTTCAGTCGTGTCCGACTCTGTGCGACCCCATAGACAGCAGCCCACCAGGCTCCCTCATCCCTGGGACTCTCCAGGCAAGAACACTGGAATGGGTTGCCATTTCCTTCTCAATGCATGAAAGTGAAAAGCGAAAGTGAAGTCGCTCAGTCGTGTCCAACTCTTAGCGACCCCATGGACTGCAGCCCACCAGGCTCCTCCGTCCATGGGATTTTCCAGGCAAGAGTACTGGAGTGGGTTGCCATTTACTTCAATATTAAAAAAAAAAAAAACAGAAATTATCAGAGCCCCTCCCCTCAACCTCCCAACCTTCAGCTACCATCACCCTGATCATTCAGCAACCATTAACACTGAGGTAAGACTCCACCAGCAGAAAGATTATAACTCACTGAAGTTTCAGAAAATGGTTAGCACTGTTAAGCAATAAAGCATTAATATTTTGTATTAAGGTATGTACATTGTATTTTAAACATAATGCTATTTCACGCCTAACAGACCAAAGAATAGGGCTTCGTAGATGGCGCAGTGTTATAGATTCTGCCTGCCAATGCATGAGCCACAGGAGACATGGGTTCAGTTCTTAGGTCAGGAAGATCCCCTGGAGAAGGAAATGGCAACCCACTCCAGCATTCTTGCCTAGAAAATTCCATGGATGGGGGAGTCAGTCAGGCTATAGTCCATGGAGTCACAAGGAGTCAGACAAGAGTGAGTGACTGAGCATGCATGCATTGCTCTTTCTAGGATCTTTTTTCAAGATGAAAGTATAATATATACATAACCCTTGCACAGAAAATTTTTTAAAAAATCATGTGACTCACTTTATCTCAGTATTTACTTTATTATGGTGGTCTGGCCCTGAACCTGCAATACCTCGAGGGGATGCCTATACCAAAGAAATTATCTCACTATCAAGAAAGTTCTATTACACACAACAGATTTCCCAACCTGGAGATCTAGGAAAGGAACTGAGAACCCTCAGAGAATTTAACTTTGGAGGGCAGTGGGATTTGATTACAGAACTTGCACAGGACTGAGGAAACAGACTCTCACAGGGCACAATCAAAACCTTGTGTGCACCAGGACCTAAGAAAAAGGAGCAGTGAACCCCCAAGAGACTGACTCGGACTTGCCTGTGAGCGTCCAGGAGTCTCCAGTGGAGGCATAGGTCGATAGCGCTCTGCTGCAGTGTTAGGGGCACTGAGTGGAGCTGCACAGACAGGAACTTTTGAAGGACGTTTCCAATATCTTCATTACCTCCACCATAATTTGGTCTCAGGTCAAATAATAGGGAGGGAACACAGCCCTACCCATCAACAGAAAAATGGATTAAAGATTTACTGAGCATGGCCCTGCCCATCAGAATAAGACCCAGTTTCCCATTCAGTCAATCTCTCCCATCAGGAAGCCTCCATAAGCCTATTATCCTTATCCATCAGAGGGCAAGCAAGCAATTGCTCAGTCATGTCCGACTCTTTGTGATCCCATTGACTGTAGTCTACCAGGCTTCTCTGTCCATGGGAATTTTCAAGCAGGAGTACTGGAGTGGGTTGCCATTTCCTTCTCCAGAGGATCTTCCTTACCCATGAGTTGAACCCAGGTCTCCTACATTGCAGGCAGACGCTTTAGCCTCTGAGCCACCAGGGAAGCAGATAGGATGAAAACCACAAACACAGAAAAGTAATCAAACTGATCACAAGGACTACAGCCTTTTCTGATTCAGTGAAACTATTAGCCATGTCATGTAGGGCCACCCAAGATGGATGGGTCATGGTAAAGAGGTGTGACAGAATGTGGTCCACTGGAGAAGGGAATGGCAAACCACTTCAGTATTCTTGCCTTGAGAACTCCATGTGCAGTATGAAAAGGCAAAAAGATAGGACACTGAAAGATGAACTCCCCAGGTAAGTAGGTGCCCAATATGCTACTGGAAAAAGAGTGGAAAGATAACTCCAGAAAGAATGAAGAGATGGAGCCAAAGCAAAAATAACACCCAGTTGTGGGTATGACTGGTGATGGAAGTAAAGCCCAATGAGTAAAGAGCAATACTGCATAGGAACCTAGAATGTTATGTCCATGAATCAAGGCAAATTAGAAGTGGTCAAACAGGAGATGGCAAGAGTGAACGTCAACATTTTAGCAATCAGATGACCATTATATCTACTACTGTGGGCAGGAATCCCTTAGAAGAAATGGAGTAGCCATCACAGCCAACAAAAGAGTCCGAAATGCAGTACTTGGGTGCAATCTCAAAAACAATAGAATGATCTCTGTTGTTTCCAAGGCAAACCATTCAATATCACAGTAATCCAAGTCTATGCCCCAACCAGTAACACCGAAGAAGCTGAACTTGAATAGTTCTGTGAAGACCTACAAGATCTTCTAGAACTAACACCCAAAAAAGATGTCCTTATCATCACAGGGGACTGGAACACAAAAGTCCTGGAATTCAAGAGATATCTGAAGAAACAGGCAAGTTTGGGCTTCGAGTACAAAATGAAGCAGGATAAAGGCTAATAGCGTTCTGCCAAGAGAACGCACTGGTCATAGCAAACACCCTCTCCCAACAACACAAGAGAAGACTCTACACGTGAACATCAGATGGTCAATACTGATATCAGACTGATTATATTCTTTGCAGCCAAAGATGGAGAAGTTCTATACAGTCAGCAAAAACAAAATCGGGAGCTCACTATGACTCAGATCATGAACTCCTTATTGCCCAATTCAGACTTCAGTTGAAGAAACTAAGGAAAACCACTAGACCATTTATATATGACCTAAATCAAATCTCTTATGATTGTACAGTAGAACTGAGAAATAGATTCAAGGGATTAGATCTGATAGAGAGAGTGCCTGAAGCACTATGGACAGAAGTTTGAGACATTGTACAGGAGGCAGGGATCAAGACCATTACCAAGAAAAAGAAATGTGAAAAGGCAAAATGGTTATCTGATGAGGACTTATAAATAGCTGTGAAAAGAAGAGATATGAAAGGCAAAAGAGAAAAGGAAATATAAAACCATTTGAATGCAGAGTTCCAAAGAATAGCAACACCTTCCTCAGTGATCAATGCAAAGAAATAGAGGAAAACAATAGAATGGTAAATACTAGAGATATCTTCAAGAAAATTAGAGATACCAAGGGAACATTTCATGCAAAGATGGACACAATAAAGGACAGGAATGATATGGACCTAACAGAAGCAGATGTTAAGATGTGGCAAGAATACACAGAACTATACAAAAACTATCTTTACAAATCAGATAACCACGATGGTGTGATCACTCATCTAGAGCCAGACATCCTGGAATGTGAAGTCAAGTGGGCCTTAGGAAGCATGACTACGAACAAAGCTAGTGGAGGTGATGGAATTCCAGTTGAGCAATTTCAAATCCTAAAAGATGATGCTGTGAAAGTGCCGCATTCAATATGCCAACAAATTTGGAGAACTCAGCAATGGCCAGAGGACTGGAAAAAGTCAGTTTTCATTCCAATCCCAAAGAAGGGCAATGCCAAAGAATGTTCAAAATCTCCCACAACTGCACTCACCTCACATGCTAGCAAAGCAATGCTAAAAATTCTCCAAGCCAGGCTTCAACATTATGTGAACTGTGAACTTCCAGATGTTCAAGCTGGATTTATAAAAGGCAGAGGAACCAGAGATCAAATTGCAAACATCTTTTGGATCATAGAAGAGGCAAGAATTCCAGAAAAACTTCTACTTCTTCTTTATTGATTACACCAAAGCTTTTTACTGTATAGATCCCAACGAACTGTGGAAAATTCTTCAAGAGATGGAAATACCAGACCACCTTTCCTGTCTCCTGAGAAATCTGCATGCAGGTTAAGAAGCAACAGTTAGAAACAAAATGGAACAACAGACTGGTTCCAAATTGAGAAAGAAGTATATCGAGGTTGTATATTGTCACCCTGATTATTTAACTTATATGCAGAGTACATCATGCAAAATGCCAGGCTGGATGAAACACAAGCTGAAATCAAGATTTCTAGGAGAAATATCAATAAACCTCAGATACACAGATGACACCACCCTTAAGGCAGAAAGTGAAGAGCAACTAAAGAGCCTCTTGATGAAAGTGAAAGAGAGTGAAAAAGTTGGCTCAAAACTCAACATTCAGAAAACTAAGATTATGGCATCTGGTCCCATCACTTCATGGCAAACAGAGGGAGAAACAGTGGACACAGTGGCTGACTTTATTTTTCTGAGTTCCAAAATCACTGCAGATGGTGGCTGTAGCCAGGAAATTAAAAGATACTTGCTCCTTGAAAGAAAAACTATGGCAAACCTAGACAGCATATTAAAAAGCTGAGACATTACTTTGCCTACAAAGGTCTATCTAGTCAAAGCTATGGTTTTTCCAGTATTCAGGTGTGGATGTGAGAGTTGGACTATAAAGAAAGCTGAGCACCAAACCATTTATGCTTTTGAACTGTGATGTTGGAGAAGACTCTTGAGAGTCCCTTGGACTGCAAGGAGATCCCACCTGTCAATCCTAAAGGAAATCAGTCCTGAATATTCATTGGAAGGACTTTTGCTGGAGCTGAAACTCTAATACTTTGGTCACTTGATGCAAAGAACTGACTCATTGGAAAAGACCCTGATGCTGGGAAAGACTGAAGGTGGGAGGAGAAGGGGACAATAGAGGATGAGATGGTTGATGGCATCACAGTTTCGGTGGACATGAGTTTGAGGAAGCTCCAGAAGTTGGTGAACAGGGAAGCCTGGCATGCTACAGTCCATAGGGTCACAAAGAGTCAGACATGACCGGGCAATTGAACTGAACTGAACTGAACTGATGCCTGTACAAGAGTAAGGGGCGTCATGGTGGGGCCAGGGCGGGGTGGTCATCTTAGAATTCTGCCTACCATGTCAGTGGAAGCCCTGGTGGCTCAGATGGTAAAAAAAAAAAAAAAAAAAGTCCACCCACAATGCTGGAAACATGGGTTCGATCCCTGGGTTGGAAAGATCTCCTGGAAGAGAGCATGGCAACCTACTCCAGTATTCTTGCCTGGAGAATCCCCATGGACAGAGGAGCCTGGTGGGCTACAGACCATGGGGTTTCAAAGAGTCAGATAGGACTGAGGAACTAAAGAGTGCACATAGTGTGTCAGTGAAGGTTTCTTCCTGGTGTATCTTGGACAGTTTTATGGCATTATTGGTACTTTATTTTAGATATATAAACAATGAAGAAAACGTATCAGAAGCCATAAATTCATCACCAAAGAAGTGTGCAAAATGTTTCTAAAAACTAACACGTTTCAGTTGTTCAAATTTATCTAGAAATCTATCATTAGGTTGATACTCTGATGGTTTTTGTCTAAAGCATAACTTGCACAGGGAATATTTTCAAAGAAATAAGTTATATTAAGTTACAAAACCCAGGAAAAATAAGAGTATGAGACTAGGGAGAATGTTGTTGTTGTTGTTGTTGTTGTTGTTNGCCTACAATGCAGGAGACCAGGTTCAATCCCTCGGTTGGAAAGATCCCCTGGAGAAGGAAATGGCAATCCACTCCAGTATTCTTGCCTAGGGAATTCCAGGGACAGAGGAGTCTGGCGGGCTACAGTTCATGGGGTCACAAAGAGTCAGGCACGACTGAGCAGCTACACTTTCACTAAGTACATTATTCTATTTCCCCCGTCCTTTCTTTAATTCCCTTTTTCATATTGCCTGGGCCCATTAATAAGGTTGCAGAAAGCTAGTTTCATGGGTCTTGGGGAGACTGAGGCACAGGATATACGGAAAGGTTCTCCACTGAAGTCTGAGGGGGTAGGTATGGGGGTAGGCAGCCAGTCGAGGGGATCGCATCCTAAAGTTCCAGCCAGTGGCAAGTACCAGCGATTCTGCAAATCTCCTTTGAGCAGGAACCAGGTCCTCTTCATGCCTGTATTGTGTTCAGCATTAGACCCAACGCCTTATCTGTAAGTGCGGCTCAGATCCACTTTCGTGGTAGCTAACAAGTGACACCTTCCTTTAAATTATGTAAAAATTGACTCTTGTTTTCCTCCAGATATTCCCCTTCTAATGAGGAACTTAGTAAATCATGATATTAACTAAAATACTCAGTGATGGATTACAAATGGCCCTGGGGACAGAAGTGGGGAAATCGCTTGAGACNTAAGTGCGGCTCAGATCCACTTTCGTGGTAGCTAACAAGTGACACCTTCCTTTAAATTATGTAAAAATTGACTCTTGTTTTCCTCCAGATATTCCCCTTCTAATGAGGAACTTAGTAAATCATGATATTAACTAAAATACTCAGTGATGGGTTACAAATGGCCCTGGGGACAGAAGTGGGGA
This sequence comes from Neotragus moschatus, assembly GCA_006410615.1. Taxonomy (NCBI): domain Eukaryota; kingdom Metazoa; phylum Chordata; class Mammalia; order Artiodactyla; family Bovidae; genus Neotragus; species Neotragus moschatus. Next base: position 462,950 of record SJYA01001301.1, on the reverse strand, counting down.
AATCGCTTGAGACAAAAACATCCCATCCCCACTTCTCCTGGAGCGAACTACGCATGGTCCAGTTTTAGTCGAGATACTTCACATCGCTTATGGATTGTAGGGCTGCGTTTCATTAGGAGATGGCTGGGAATTTATGTCAATCTGGATTCTGGTCAGGTTCTCGAAGCCAAGTGCTGACAGTGGGTGAGACACTTCATGCCCAGCTCTCCTGGAATGAAAGAAAACAGCCTGTGTCTGTAGAAAACAGGTGGACATCATTAACATGAGAGCCAAATATTCATTGGATAAAAAGTAACTTCTCTCCCTCCACAGGAGGCAGAAGATGAGCCTGTCAGGAAATGCCCTTTAAATCAGGGCTTAGAAAGTCGGAGAAGTTGCAAAATTCTCAGTACTATCACCTCCCTGGAGTCCACAAAACCATTTAACAATGACATAGCTAGTGACTTTGGTGCCATTTGGTTTTGAGAAATAAAGTGGAATCCCCTGATGTAATATTTTCCTTTACTTAAAACATTAGCTATTTGTCAAGAGTGCTGTCGTAGCACCAGATGTCTAGAACTACCTTCGGGATGGATCAGATCTCAGGCCAGAAGGGCATCTTTCAACTACCGAGAGGGAAAACCAGACATGCATTCCAGTGCTCTGTGAGCATGCTAACAGCTCCGGCATGCTAACAATCTTCTGACATCTGCTATAACCACTCCACCGGCACTTAATAAACGTTTGTCCTTTGACCCCACAGGCGACGTGCCCTCTCCCATCAGCAACCATAAATGAGGAGAGAAGGAGATGAAGAGTATTCCTACGTCGACAATCACAACTCAGAATGGATAGACAGCAGGGTCCGTGGGATGCAAAAATCCCGCAATGCATTTGTGATTGTGTGTGTATGCTAAGCGGCTTCAGTTGTGTCCAACTCTGTGCGACCCTATGGACGATAGCCCACCAGGTTCCTCTGTCCACAGGACTCTCCAGGCAAGAAAACTGGAGTGGATTGCCATCCCCTTCTCCAGGGCATCTTTCCAATGCAGGGATCGAAACTGTGTCTCTTACATCTGCTGCTCTGTGGAATTTTTTGCATGCCACTGACCCTAACACCTATTAATTTTAATTATTGGAAATGTCTCAAAAACATGTTCTTTGTCCTGCTACCTCCTTGGCCAGGATTATTGGATGAGCCTCCCAAAAGTTCTATATCTACTCCAAATCAACTCACATACCACTTGTACCTTTATCTATAAAAAGAAAAAAGTTTACACAGTTTACTTCAACACTCTGCAGCTCAATAATAAATAAGGTATTAACTAATTAAATAGATAGCAACAATAAAAACACTACCTATAAAGTCCGAATGCCTCACCACAATGCCCAGTCAAGCCCCACCCTGTCTCCAAATGCCTGCCCGCAAGATGCTATGACTGGCACAGAATTCACCTTGATGCAGCTGAACACAGACACAGTGGGATTGGGATTGGGTCTCTTTAGGCAAATGGGACCGCCTGGACCACCTGAAGTGGGATTGGGTCTCTTTAGGCATTGGTGGGCTATTGCCTCAGCAAAGGTGAGGGTCTTTAGCAAGCCCAGCCTTGAGGAAAATGAGAGGCAAATAGGGAGCAGCCTGAGTAAGGCTATGAGCTGTCCAGGCAGGAACGTNGGCATTGGTGGGCTATTGCCTCAGCAAAGGTGAGGGTCTTTAGCAAGCCCAGCCTTGAGGAAAATGAGAGGCAAATAGGGAGCAGCCTGAGTAAGGCTATGAGCTGTCCAGGCAGGAACGTGGGGCTTCCACTTTGAATTAAGGATGAATGAGATATAGGGATGGGCTGAGCCAGACAAGAGGCCTCAAGGCACAGCTGCAGAGTTGAAACTTAAACTTGCCCATCTGAGGGAAATGGCAGCGGAAAGAGGTGGTTGGTGCTCCAGCAGAAGCTAGTGAGCCTCCAAGGCAGAATGGGGTAAGGAGTCAGTCATAGGTTCGCACAGATTCTCACACACTCCTTCTTTAGCCTGCTGTGTCTCAGCCAGGTCTGCAAGGCCACAGAGTTCTAAGTATGCTGCTGAGAATTCTCAAGTTCTAGATCTAATTCTTTAGTGCCAGAACTAGGTAAGCAGCATGGAACAGGCTGCACAGAAAGTCATTATGCGATTCAAAGAAGGGAACTGTGGCAAAACCAACCAGTCTGTCAATGTGTCTGCAGTCACCCACTAGCAAGGGCTGGCAGGTGTCTTTTAAATGTAATCAATCACACATGAGATTTTTCCCAGGGCCTCAGCAGTAAAGAATCCACCTGTAATGCAGGAGACAGGGATTTGATCCCTGGGTTGGGAAGATTCCCTGGAGGAGGGCATGGTAACCCACTCCATTATTCTTGCCCAGTATTCAACCCACTTCAGTATTCAACCCACTCACGTGAAGAGAGCAGCCTAGCAGGCTACGGTCCATAGGGTCGCAAAGAGTCAGACACAACTGAAGAAGCCACTGAGCACACACACGCATATGGGAGAGAAGCCTTCCCGAGGAGGGGGATTTTACGGTCTAAGCAATTCCACATGAAGAGGTAGGGAAATAGCCACTGGGGCACAGGACCAAAATGTCTGCACACAAAAGAAAGTGGAAGGGCTGCCATCACTGCAAATTTCTAAACTTTGCAAGAAGGTGGAAATGTCTCAGGTACCACTTTCTATGAGTGGAAACAAGGTGATTTTTCCTCCAAACAACATGGGTGAGCAATTTCTACCAGTTGACCTTAAGTTCATTCATTGCTGTTTCTGGACAACTGGTATTAATGGTATCCTGGAGAAACTAAAACCAAGTTTTTGTTACTGAGTTTTGGTTGGTTGGTTAGCTGGTATTGTTTTGTTCCATCTAGTCTCCTTGCGTCAGATATTATTGGGTTTCTTCCATATTGGGAGCAGTGCTATGGGGCTCGATTGACCCGTTGGACTTGTTTCTAAAAGGAGGTTTGTCAGAGAGTTGGCATCAGAGTTTCTGAAGCTTGAACCAATTGTACTCATTCATGTGAGTGACACATAGGTCTAGTGTCTACACGGGGGCCAAGAACTTCTGAGACAGAGTCAAATGAGAAATGGGAAGGACTGTAGTTTCTTTATACTTTTAACTCACAAAGCCAGCATAATCTAATTTGGGACGTTAATATCGTGCAATATGGGTCTTTAATTTCAGGGAATTTTATAATTGCACAAAGTTAAATTCAGATTTTGGACATCTCTATATTGTTATAGAAAGAACAAAATTAAGACCTGCTTTAGAAGCAAAGAATCTCTGCTGGGTTTTATTATTGGATTTATTTAAAAGTCCTATTTAATTTCTCTGAAACATCAATAGACGATGACACACAGCTGGATAAAAGTTAGAATGGGAGTAAGAGAAAATGATTTTCACTCTTGGACACAAAGTTTCTTTTTGTTTAGTTAATATTTTTTTTAACCAACTTCTGTATCTTCTGGGTCCCTTTTCTATATTGCCCACCACTGGTCCCAGAATAAAGCCTTACTTAAAGAGCAGCATTTGGTTGTAAGGTGTGGCTATGTGAAAGTGGGTTGAGGACTGTCCTGGAAGAGAGCAGATAGCCTCAGTTAAGGGGGATAGCTATGCCCCCAGTGGACCCTGAGCTTAACAGTTAAACCTACTGATCAGGGGAACATAAAGAAAAGGAATATTAGAAGGAATACTTCTCCACACTCTTGTTTCCTCTAAGTGAAGGGAGCACCACTGGGCTGGCACTTCTGACCCTCTGCTGCCCCTTCCCTCTCTCCATAAGGGAGATGCAGTGACTTATGGCAATGTGGCAATGCAGGGGAGCATGCCCACTTCAGTCCTTTCCTCTTCCTAAAAATTAAGCCACCTGTGGACATCAACCACTGTGCTACTCCTACAGAAATAGGTTAGCGGGGCTTTAGGCTCTCACACTGAGATAGAATCTCAGATCCAGTCATTACTGGAAATAAAGACGATGCCTTGGTTTCTCCTTTGTTACTCCTTTGTTTATTTCCATTTGTTCAGCACTAAGGGAGGGTGGTAGCAGCACTGTTTGCCAAGACCTCACAACTGCTCTAACGTACCCTGTCTGCTAAAGTCAGGCCTGGTGTTGAGTCGCCTCTCATTCTCCAGTTCAAGACTCAGCAACTCCACAGATCCCTTGCTACACATCCCTACCCCCAACACCACCCCCCAATGGCCACCCCAGCATTTCTATTAATGCAGACCTATTTCACATGGCTTTATCTTATTTTTGCAGGATGTCTAGTTCCTGAGCAACAGAAATACTGCTTATATTTATTTGTAATTCCTCCATCTTTGTGGCACCCAACATAACGTATGCATGTTGGAAACACTTGATAAATTATTTTTTAATAGATGAGTACTTTCTCTGCAATTCTCTGACATCTAAAAAAGGCTGAGAGGTTTCCTTTCTGTTTTAACAGAATGCAATCATTTCAGAAATCTGAATGTTTGGGCTGCTGCTGCTGCTCCTAAGTTAGTCGTGTCCGACTCTGTGTAACCCCATGGATGGCAGCACACCAGGCTACGAAAGGCAGAATTGCTTAGAAGTATATTGCTCTTTGTACTATGTATAAATTGTGTGTGGACAATCCAATTATATATTTCTACAAACTGAACCTCAGAAAAATTTTGGTGTTCATTTCGTACTTGTCAACTGAGCACCTGCTAAGTACCTATCCCCGAGTAGAGGGGATACAAAGAAGAAAATTAGAGCCTGGCCCTCAGGGAGATCATCTTTGAGATGAGATCTCACAGTGTGGCCTAAAGGTGTCTCATCAGAATCCTCTGCTGGGACTTCCCTGGTGGTCCAGTGGCTAAGATTTTGAGCTTCCAAGGCAAGGGAACTGGGTTCAAACCCCTGGTCAGGAAACTAGATTCCATATGCCGTAACTAAGTGTTCAAAGTCATAACCAAACATCCCGCATGTTGCAACTAAGACCCAACATAGCCAAATAAATATATTTTTTTTAATCCCTGTTGTAAAACACTCAGACTCCCAGGTATCAGGCTTTGCTGCAACAGGATTTCCTGGAGTGGGCCCAGTAACCTCTTTCTGAGCTCCCCAGATGTTCTCAGGCACACTGAGAACCACTACCAAAGACCCAGATGGAGAGGAGTAAGCACTGTGATGGGGTTATGACCCCAGGACTGATCTAGACTGCTTTTCAGGAGAAGCAGAGAGTCTTCTGGAGAAAAGTCCTATCTGAGAAGAGGTTGATAATGCACAATGAGTTAACTGAATGACAAAAGGGGGAAAGTAATTCTAGCAATCAATGGAGTTTTTTGGGTTTTTTTTCCTTTTTTTTTAAATCTGCAGTGGTTCTTATTTGGGAAAAAAAAATCACCTAATAGGATGTTGTTGCTGGGGTTGCTGTGGTTGTTTCTAATACCTGTTATGAACACATATTTCCATTTAATTCTCACAACAGCCCCTCAAAACTAACAGAGCTAACATTTTTAAACCTATTTTATGGAGAAAGAAACAGAAGTGAAAGTTGGTCTAGAATCACACATCTGAAAATGCCAAAACTGGGATAAGAACTGAAGTACTGATCCCAATACTTGTGACTTGTATGGTGCTATCCCTTAAAGAATCTATACCAACTTCAAAAACCATATTACCATCCAATCTCCTCGTCTCACTAAGGATTCAAAGGGATTTATATATGCTAGACTATCTCTGATGTCCACCCAAGCACTAAAGCTCCCCAGATCTGTGAAAAACTTTAACCCTTGTTAAAGTAAGAGTTAAGGTCACCACTAATGGATTCATTCATGAGACACTGCCCTTAATTTTCAAGCACGTGTTTATTTTCAGGCAAAAGCCATGGTCAAATTAGGAAACACCAGCTGGAAAAAATAACATCAAAAATTAATGTTAGATTCAAATAAGAATGCAGAGATAAAAGGAAAAGGCCACCATGACTGAATATTGGGACATGATATGATGTCATATAAATATTATTCAAATACTAGTAAAATTTTAAAAGGAAATTCATAGAATTAGTTCTGGTTTTGAATCATTGGTTAGAGTTAAGACATCTTTTATGGTTTTGACCTATTTCAATTTGACAAATGAATAATGTAGAAGACACACCCAGATTTGTCTTTCAAAGAGCATTGGTATTTGCCTCAGGTGTGAATATTTTAAATTTGTGTTCATTTTTAATTTTTAATAATTTTATTTGTTTCAGTAAGGTGGTCTTAAGATTAGGGTTGGAAGGAAGAAAGCAGGATAAGACTTTCAATATGCCTTTTGTATCATTCAATATGCTTTCAACTTAGCTAAAAACTTTGGCTTAGTTGATTTAATCAATAAGGAATTTATTATCTCACATAGTAAAAAGTCAAAATACAAAACAGTTCCAGGACTGATTGATTTAGCAGCTCACTGGCACCATAAAGATTCAGGCTCCTTCCCCTTTTTTGTCCAGCTTCCTTCAGCAGATTCACTTCAGCCACAAGCAAATAGAAACCAGTTTCTAGGCGCTATATTTTTATCACGATTGCCAGACATAGACTGGAAACTGTTTCTTCTCATTTTATCAATGTGTTAAACTTTTCCCAGAAGCACTCCCGCAGATTCCCTCTCATCTCATTGGCCAGAATTGTATCCGATCCCCTGCCTTCTGCAATCACTAGCAAGAGGAAAGAGGCCACTGTGATTGCCCTCGTCTGACAGTTGTCACGTGAGACTACCGATATCCCCTCGTCATCACACCCCGTGATTGCACTCGACTGATGGTTGTCATATGAGACTACCAATACCCCCTCGTCATCACACCCCCTGATTGCACTCGACTGATGGTTGTCACATGAGACTACCGATACCGCCTTCTCATCACACCCTCTTACATATCTCTCCACCCCCTGCTCACAAAGGGCATCTAGAAATATTTGGGAGTATTTTTTATTCATCATGGTGATGGGAGGTGACTTAGACAATGAAGATCAGGGATGTTAAATGCCTTACAATGCATGAAATAGTCCCACAAAGTAAAGAATTAACCTACCAAAAATGCCTAATACATCCGCCACCCACCTTTGAAGATCACCAACACTGGACCCTGAGCTGGATATGGGTTCTGCCTTTTCCAAAGTGCATAATCCTGTGGTGGGTGGATCCTTCAAAGACATCAATGTTCCGCTGCGTGAGAAGCACCTTTAGTTCCTGCTTTACAGTGAAAGCAAGTGAGATCATTAAGAGAAGAATACTGGAAACAAATTCTAGGTATTCTTTCTTGATGAGCTCTTACACATCATGTCTTACAGAGATTTCACATGACTTTATATCAATCAGCACTTCAAACGTGATACATGTTAGGAAAATCAATGTTCCAATCACACAAAAGGGTGGAAGGAGAATATTTAAGGCATTTTTGGTAGGTTAATAATTTCGTGGGACTTTCATGCGTTGCAGGCTATTTAACATCCCTGGTCTTCATTGTCTAAAATCCAGAGCATCTCTCATCACCATGACAGCTTGAAAATGCTCCTTCACACTTAGTCCCTCCTGTTTGGTCAAGAATGATAATTTCCAGTGCCCTGCTTAGTTGTGAAATGGTATGTTATGCTCCTCCCTGAATTGCCACATGGAAAGTAAATATTATATTTATCCATGAGTGCCAGCTTTATCCCATTAAAAGCAACAAAGCACTGTGAGAGGTTAGCTGTGGAATTTGAAATACATCTGCCCTGGGCTGACTGATGATAGGGGCTGGGCTGCACGGAAGCAGTAGGGTGGGGAACTAATTACACCTGGCTGGCACAACCATCACACCCTGTTCTGACTCATAGCGGAAGAGAACAGATCCTAAATTCTGCCAGTTCCCTTTGTTTTCCTTTTCTACAACTGCTGTGTCCTTTGAGCTGAGCTCTGGGTAACAATGATGAAAGATTCCAGTTGATGAAAATGAAGTCATATTGTCTTTAAATGTTTAAAATCTGGTCATGATTAGAGACAAGACATTTCTCTATGGTTCCAAAGAATTGGACCAGGATAAAGGTGTGAAAACTATAAAGAGATCATTTTCTAGCAGTCAAGTGCTTTCTAAAGATGGAAAGATAAGCCTTAAGTAAGGATGAGCAAGTACATTTGGCAATCTTTGTAAGACAGAGGTAAAGAATTTGGGGCTAGATGATCTTTAAAGTGCCAGAAGCCTTGTAGCCTAGTGACTAAGTGGCTTAATGAAAAACTTATTGCAGGGAACCAATTCCCACTTCCCACTACCTGGTCGCATACTTCACAGTGGATTCCATCAGAGTTCTTCAGTCCAAATCCAAAAGGTAATGTTAATTTATACCACTTTAAAAACCAATACAAAAAATAAATAAATAATAAAAACCAATACAACAACAGAAATAGACCCACAGACATAGACCATAACCTCTTATGGTTACCAAAGAAAGGGGAGGATAAATTAGGAGTTTTCACTTCTCACTTTCATGCATTGGAGAAAGACATGGCAACCCACTCCAGTGTTCTTACCTGGAGAATCCCAGGGATGGGGGAGCCTGGTGGGCTGCTGTCTATGGGGTCGCACAGAGTCGGACACGACTGAAGCGACTCAGCAGCAGCAGCAGCAGCAGCAGGAGTTTATATATTAACTATATATAAAACAGACAATCAATGAGGACTTACTGTATAGCACAGAGAACTGTACTCAATGTTTCACAATAACCTGTAAGAGAAAAGAATCAGAAAAAGAATGTGTGTGTATATTTATACAACTGAATCATCATGCTATAACCTCAAACTAACATGATATTATAAGTCAACTATACTGTAATAAAATAAAGAACTTGTACATCGTAGTAGAACTGAAAGTTTTAGCTATATAAAGACAAAGGGGATGCTTAGAACATCTTGCTCATATTAAACCCGTGTTCAAGCAAATTTCACTATTACGTGATAAACACATAACTGAATAATATGTTAAGAAAACTTTTCACAAATCAAATCCAAATTTGTTCAAACACTGCCTAGTATAGACTTTGGGAAATTCATCAAAAAATCTTCTGAATCACATGCATTTCCAAATTGTCTGTCTTTTATAGTCTTCAATAATTTTTGGCATCTCTAGTCAATTATTAAAAGCATCACCTCATATACTTGGAATACTCCCTTAGAAAGTTACATATTTCACACCTCTACATAGCTATACAGATATATGTGATATTTCTTTTAAAATGATTAAGTGACTTTTTAGAGCTCCAGTTAGAAATATATGATATGAAAACTACGCTTATCTGGAATAGTTTTACCAACTACTTACAAATCCATTTATCATTTCTATTTTAAGAGAGATAGATTTTAAATAACATTCTGTTTCCTAAGTACTATACATTCATAAGTGTATTTAGGAAAAGTAGATGAGATTCACTAATTACCAAGGCCAAGTATTTATTATTCAGTGAAACTGACAAATATTTTTAGATATCAATTACTTGATCAACACTTAACTATAAAAAATATATCTGAAAGTTACATCTATTNTATGAAAACCACGCTTATCTGGAATAGTTTTACCAACTACTTACAAATCCATTTATCATTTCTATTTTAAGAGAGATAGATTTTAAATAATATTCTGTTTCCTAAGTACTATACATTCATAAGTGTATTTAGGAAAAGTAGATGAGATTCACTAATTACCAAGGCCAAGTATTTATTATTCAGTGAAACTGACAAATATTTTTAGATATCAATTACTTGATCAACACTTAACTATAAAAAATATATCTGAAAGTTACATCTATTTCTAAAATGATGTTTAAAATGTTTGAACTTTAGTAAAAGTCCATTACATAATGCTTCAAAAATACTCATACTGAATTCATGGGACTGATGTGCAGGGAGGATCCGGAGGGATGGTGTGGGGAGGGAGAGGGGAGGGGGATCAGGATTGGGAGTTCATGTACACTTGTGGCTGATTCATGTCAATGTATAGCAAAATGAATACAGTATTGTAAAGNAAACATGACCAGTCCAAGTGCAATGCATGAAACAGAGCATTCAAGTCAGTGCACTGGGACAACCCAGAGGGATGGGATAGGAAGGGTGGTGGGAGGAGGATTCGGGACGGGAGGACACATGTACACCAGTGGCTGATTCATGTCAATGTATGGCAAAGACCACCACAACATTGTAAAGTAATTAGCCTTCAATTAAAATTAATTAATTAATTTTTAAAAAACAAACCAAAAATAGATATACAGATCTATTACCTGCACTAATAAAATTAAATGTGCATTTATTTTCCAATTTTAGTGCATCAAATACAAATAACTACAAGACTGCTTCAGTACAGTCCTAATAGCATCTGGAAGACAAAGAGCCTTATACGTCCTGACTACCAAAAATTCATTTTCAAGTACTCATTATTTGAAAAAAAAAAAANGATCTATTACCTGCACTAATAAAATTAAATGTGCATTTATTTTCCAATTTTAGTGCATCAAATACAAATAACTACAAGACTGCTTCAGTACAGTCCTAATAGCATCTGGAAGACAAAGAGCCTTATACGTCCTGACTACCAAAAATTCATTTTCAAGCACTCATTATTTGAAAAAAAAAAAAAAAAGATGTTGTGGAACAAATAGCTCAAGCATTTGAAAGAAATTTAAGGCTGTAACTCTAATACTCTTCCTTCTTTTCATACTATTACATTAATAAATGACTAGTATTTGTTTAAAAAAAAAGTTAATGGGCATCATTTCCTAGAGATGTAGCAAAAACCACTTTATGTAAGGCAGATGATTTCTCCAAAGCTATTTGCCAAGTTTAGCACTCAATCAGAATTCACAGTTTTTATTTTTGTAACTAAGCTTAATTTTTTCATGTTATAGTTTAGCAATCCTTAACCAAATTTAGGACTTCCTAACTTCTGAATCAAACCCCAAAATGCCCAAATTTAATCAGGAAGAACTCCATCATTCTTGGATCAAATAGCTTGGAAAAAAATGTTTCGGGACCCCTGCCAACTCTAAGATTTTAGTTATGAGAAGGAAAAATAAAGGCATTATGTTTTCCCTTTAAGAGGAAGAGAACTTGATTAGAACTCTGAATTTCATCTCACCTTGAACATTTGAAAAGTTGAACTAATCCTCTAAAATCTGGGTCCATCATCCAACTATTCCAGTGTGTGCCTTTTAGAAAAGGATAACTCATTTGGGAAACGGGACTGAAAGATTCCCTTTTCTATATAACAAAGATGGAAATAATTGTTCTAAAGTGGAAGACATTCTTTAATTTTGGCTTATGCTACTATAGAGTTTCTCATAATTGAAATGTGTATAGCAATTCTATTTCTTACTTTTTCCACATAAAAAGTAGAGAAACTTTATAAAGTAGACGGGTAATAAAATTAGAATTAATGCACTCCAGGCAAAAACAATTATTTTACTTGCATTGGAGGACAAATTTCATTTCCAAAGTTCCAATTATTTATAATAATTCACAATATTTCCCATTCTGATATCATTTGCAAGCTCCAGGGATTAAAGAAGCCAAATATAAATTTGACAAAGAATTTTTCCTGGAACTTGAAAAACATACATTCCATACAATAAAATGAGACATAGTCAGAGAAGAATGAGATCAGTTCAAGAGATACAGCATGTGAGAGAATTTAAATAAGTTTTAAAGAATGTGATACTATATTATTTCATTTAAAAAATATGTATATGGTTTCTCCCTTACTTATTCTGATATAACTGATATTATCCTTTAGAGGGAGAGAACTTGATTAGAACTCTTGACTTTATCTCAACTTAAACATTTTAAAAATTGAACTCATTTGAAAACTGTATAATGGTCAGTATGCTAATGGACAATGACTTGCATATTACAGAAATCCTTTTCATGAAAAAATTTAAAGAATTGAAAATAGAATTTGGAAAATATACGCCTGATAATGTTTGTCTTGATAACAACTTATGCACCTTTTTCACGGAACTATGAGGCACATTATTTGTCTCTAGAAGTAACATCTAGATGCAAAATGCTTTAACATAATTACTATAAGATTGTAACCATGCTTTAAAAGGTAAGTATTCCTCCAGTTTTCATAGCACCACTCATTGAAGAGGCTGTCTTTTCTCCATTGTGTATTCTTGCCTCCTTTGTCAAAGATAATGTGTCTATCAATGCATGGGTTTATATCTGGGCTTTCTGTCTTGTTCCGTTGATCTGTATTTCTGTTTTTGTGCCAGTACCATAGTGTCTTGATGACTGTAGCATTGTAGTATAATCTGAAGCCAGCTCTGTTTTTCTTTCCCAAGATTGCTTTTCCTATCCAGGGACTTTTGTGTTTCCATACAAATTGTGAAACTTTTGTTCTATTCCTGTGAAAAATACCATTGGTAGTTTGATAGAAATTGCATTTAATCTGTAGATTGCTTTTGGGTAGTGTAATTATTTTCACAGTATTGACTCTTTCAGTCCAAGAACATGGTATATCTCTTCATTTATTTTGTGTTGTCTTTGATTTCTTTCATTGATGTCTTATTGCTTTCTTTCACCTCTTTAGATAGGTTTATTCCTAGGCACTTTATTCTTTTTGTTGCTATGGTGAATGGGGTTGTTTCCTTAATTTCTCTTTCTTATTTTTTGTTGTTAGTATATAGGAATGCAAGGGATTTCTAAGTATTAATTTTATATCCTGTGACTTTACTATATTCATGGATTAATGCTAGTAACTTTCTGGTGGCATCTTTAGGGTTTTCTACATATGGTATCATGTCACCTGCAAATACTGAGAGTTACTTGTTCTTTCCCATCTGGATTCTTTTTATTTCTTATTCTTCTCTGATTGCTGTGGCTAGGACTTCCAAAACTATGTTGAATAATAGTGGTGAGAATGGGCACCCTTGTCTTGTTCCTGATCTTAGAGGAAATGCTTTCAGCAGTTTTTCACCATTGAAAATAATGTTTGCTGTTGGTTTGTCATATACAGCCTTCATTATGTTGAGGTCAGTTCAGTTCAGTAGCTCAGTTGTGTCCAACCCTCTACAACCCCATGAACAGCAGCCCACCAGGCCTCCCTGTCCATCACCAACTTCTGGAGTTTATTCAAACTCATGTCCATTGAGTCTGTGATGCCATCCAATCATCTCATCTTCTGTCATCCCTTTCTCCTCCCATCTTCAATCTTTCCCAGCATCAGGAAATCTTTCTCAGCATCAGTCTTTCCCACCATCATATGTTGAGGTATGACCCTTCTGTACCTACATTTTGGAGAGTTTTTACATAAATGGCTGTTGAAGAATCCTTGCGTCCCCAGGATAAAACCCACCTGATCATGATATATGATCCTTTTTGTGTGTTGTTGGATTCTGTTTATTAGCATTTCATTGAGGGTTTTTGCATCTGTGTTCATGAGTGATACTGGCCTATAATTTTCTTTTTTTGTATGGCTTTGGTATCAGGGTGATGGTTCAGTTCAGTTCAGTTCAGTCGCTCAGTCGTGTCCGACTCTGCAATCCCATGAGCCTGCGACACCAGGCCTCCCTGTCCACCACCATCTCCTGGAGTTCACACAGACTCATGTCCGAGTCTGTGATGCCATTCAGCAATCTCATCCTCGGTCATCCCCTTCTCCTCCTGATGTTATGGTGGTCTTGTAGAATGAGTTTGGGAGTTTTCCTTCCTCTGCAGTTTTCAAGAGGAGCTTGAGAAGTATAGGTGTTAGCTCTTCTCTAAACTTTTGAATTTAGAATTCACCTGTGAAACCATCTGTCCTTGAGCTATTGTTTGTTGGAAGACTTTTTTATTAAAGTTTTGGTTTCTGTGCTTGTGATTGGTCTGTTCATATTTTCTATTTCTTCCTGGTTCAGTTCTGGAAGGTAATACTTTTCTAAGAATTTGTCCATTTATTTGCGGTTGTCCATTTTATTGGCATACAGTTGTTTGTAGTAGCCTCATGATCCTTTGTATTTCTGCATTGTCAGTTGTAACTTAATTTGTAATTTTATTAGCTTGAATCTTCTCCCTTTTTTTCTTGATGAGTCTGGCTAATGATTTGTCAGTTTTGTTTATCTTCTCAAAGAACCAGTTTTTAGTTGTATTGATCTTTGCTATTGTCTCCTTTGTTTCTTTTTCATTTACTTCTGCTCTGATCTTTATGATTTCTTTTCTTCTACTAACTTTTGAATGGATAGAGAAGTTGCGGTGCATATATACAATGGAATATTACTCATCCATAGAAGGGAACTCATTTGAGTCCATTCTAATGAGGTAAACGAATCTAGAGCCTATTATATAAAGTGAACTAAGTCAGAAAGAGAAAATTAAATATCCTATATTAATGCATATATATGGATCTAGAAAAATGAACCTATTTTCAGAACAGCAATAGACGCGCAGACATAAGAGAACAAACTTGTGGACAAAGTGGAGGAAGGAGAGGGAGGGACCAGTTGAAGGAGCCACATTGAAACATATGTGTTACCATATATAAAATAGCAAATTTCCACTGGCTGTATGACACAGGAAGCTCAAGCCCAGTGCTCTGTGACAACCTACAGGGTAGGATGGGGTGGGAAGTGGGAGGCAGGTTCAAGAGGGAGGGGACATTTGTTCTTCTGTGGCTGATTCACATTGATATATGGTAGAAACCAACACAATATTGTAAAGCAATTATCTTCCAATTTAAAATTTGAAGACAAGGTAAGTATTCTATTTCCAGTATTTCAGAAGCTAATTTTAGGACCATGGTTGAATAGTTCTATATGCTGTTATAATATCAGGGAGTCTACATGATACAATAAGAGTAATCTCTGCAAGTGTGAACTGACTATTCTCTTCAGTCATCTACTATATCTCACAATCCTATACAAGGCAAAATGAATACTTAGGGCAAACTAGAAGGAAAAATGAAAACCAAGGAGAAGCATGAGAGGGCAGAGTTGGAAAAGGAAAGGGGGATTCCCACACATGTTTTGTGGATTACTTTTGATGACATCTATAAAAGTCCACTGCTCCACTGAATCTCTGCCCAACCCCTCCCCTCCCCCACCACCCCACTGCACTGCTACTCATTAACCTGCTTTATTGAGCACTTTGTCCTAGGTAATGTTCCTACAGCTGCCTACTATAAAGGAAACAGACCCTCATCTAAGCTTCTCTGTCACACAACCTCCCTTAGAATCTCTCTCTTTGGTGGGCTAAACACTATTATTGTCTAAACATTTCCAATCTCAAGTGGAAATCATAACCTCCCTTATTGATACTTGATTCCAGCTTCTGCTCATATCCTGAATGTAAGGTAAATATCCCATATCCTCTTCATAATTCCAGCTTATAGAAAATGGAAATGAACACTAAACTACCTATTGCCCTGTCACATTCATATTACCTTGAAAACATAGAAACTCACCCAATCTGCTGAGCAGAAACTAGTTGATTGGTGGTAGGTAGAAGGAGAAAGCAATGGCACCCCACTCCAGTACTCTCGCCAGGATGAAGGAGCCTGGTAGGCTGCAGTCCATGGGGTCACAAAGAGTCAGACACGACTGAGCAACTTCCCTTTCACTTTTCTTTTCATGCATTGGAGAAGGACATGGCAACCCACTCCGTGTTCTTGCCTGGAGAATCCCAGGCACGGGGGAGCCTGGTGGGCTGCCGTCTATGGGGTTACACAGAGTTGGACACGACTGAAGCAACTTAGCAGTAGCAACAGCAGAAGTATAAAAGGAAAGTATAAAAGTCAATGGATTCAATGGATTGAAAGGAAGAATATGGAAAGCATTTAAGCCAGGAATTTTAGACTTGGAAACACCAAATGACAATACTAGATTGGAAAACAAAATCAGAAATAGGCATAAGCCTAGAGCAGAGATCGACAGAGTATCCTAAAGTTGACTANAGTCAATGGATTCAATGGACTGAAAGGAAGAATATGGAAAGCATTTAAGCCAGGAATTTTAGACTTGGAAACACCAAATGACAATACTAGATTGGAAAACAAAATCAGAAATAGGCATAAGCCTAGAGCAGAGATCGACAGAGTATCCTAAAGTTGACTATGAAGGCCAATGGCAGCTAAGGCACACCAGTTCTGCATTCCGTGTGCTGTCATTCACGCAGGTCTCACAGGTGTCTTCACTTAACTAGAGTTGACCTTAAAGAAATTGTTTGCTATTCTGATATTACCCATTCTCCTCACATTTCTTGCTCATGAAAGTCAACCTTCTATGATTGTTATTTCAACAAGCTAAAGTTTTGCCTCACAGATTCATTGCTGGAAATTATAAGGCTAGTCTCTCCTCCTTCAGGAAATCACCCAAAAAAAAAAAAAGAAAAAAAAAAAAAACCTAGGAAAATGAGTAACAGAGAGTTAAGTTCCACATTTAATAAAATTCAGGGACTTTTATACTTCCAAAACACAGTACATGAGAATGGGCTGCCAGATACATTGAAAGTCTAACAGAGGTATGGCAAGACCCCCAGCAAGGATGACAAAGCTGTCAGAGCACAGGTGTCCAGGGCCAGTGGGACAACCCGAGAGGGTGTGAAGCCTGGGTCAAGGAGGAGAAGGGAAGGTAGGGGTAAAGGAGGAATTACTCAGATTTTTAGGAAGTTTTCAAAAGGTAGGACAGAGTAGAATACATTATGGATAGCGATGTGGTTGGCAATCTCAAGTAGCTAGGAGAAAAGAAAACCTCAGTTTACCCACACAACCCTGTATCATAAGGAACTTGTAGTGCAAAATTTCTACAAGCTTGAACCTTCTATAATACATGGTGCAGAAACAACTCTACTCATTTAAGGCTGAATAAAGAAGAAATAGGGTCTCCCAGGTGGGATGAATGGCAATGAACCCACTGCCAGTGCAGGAAACATAAGAGATGTGGGTTCAGTACTTGGGTGGGGAAGATCCCCTGGAGGAGGGCATGGAAGTCCACTCCAGTATTCTCTCCTGGAGAATCCCATGGACAGAGGAGCCTCTCAGGCTATAGTCCATAGTCGCAAAGAGTCAGATACAACTGAAGCAACTTAGCACACAAGCATGCAAAGAAGAAATAAAAAGGAATCATTGAATAAACGTCACCAAAATAAAAAATGTTTGTGGGCTAGGGAGGAAGGAGAGACTGGGGAAACAAATGGCAAAGAATACTCATGGAACAAATAAAAGCAAATTTTAAACCTTAACAAGCTAATTTCTTCTGTAAAGTAGAAGCTCAAAGCAAAGATGCAAGAGTTCAAGCAAGACCATCCTTACTAAAATTTCAAAAATGTGTTTTGCAGAAACTTAGAAATCCATCCTAAAATTTATATGGACTCACAAGGGACCCTGAATAGCCAAAACCATCTTGAAACAGAAGAACAAAGCTGGAAGTCCACACTTTCTGATTTCAAACTTTAAAACTATGATACTAGCATAAACACAGACATTTAGATCAATGGAATAAAACATGGAGCCCAGAAATGAACCGTTACATATATGGTCAAATAATTTTCTACCATTGTATGAAGATCACTCAATGACAAAAGGAGTCTTCAACGAATGATGTTGAATAAGCTGAGTATCCACATGCAAAGGAATGACCCTAGACTCTTACCTTACACCAAACCCAAAAAATAACTCAAAATGGACCAAAGACTTCAATATAAAAGTTAAAACTATTAGAAAAAAAAATAAGGAAGAAAGCTTCATGCTGCTGGATTTGGCAATGATTTCTTGACTATGATGCCAAAAGCACATTAACAAAAGCAAAAGAAGATAATATAGACTACATCAAAATTTTAAAATCTTTTGTATCAAAGGACACTGTCAATAGTGTGAAAAGGCAGCACAAAGAATGGGATAAAATATTTGCCAATCACATATCTGATAAAGGGTTGATATCCAGAATATAGGAAGGACTCGATGAGAGCAACAACAACAATTTTTAAATGAATAATTGAATAAGCATTTCTCCAAAGAAGATATACTATAAGACAATAAACTCATGAAAATATGCCTAACATCATAAATCACTAGGGATCTGTAAATCAAAACCCAATGTGATTCTACTTCATATTTGTTTGGATGGCTTTTGTAAAAATAACATAAAACAGTAAGTGTTGGCAAAGATGTGAAGAAATTGGAGCCCTTGGGTATTTCTGGTGGGAATGTAAAATGTTGAAGTTGCTGTGGAAAAACAATATGGCAGTTTCTCAAAAAACTNCAATGTGATTCTACTTCATATTTGTTTGGATGGCTTTTGTAAAAATAACATAAAACAGTAAGTGTTGGCAAAGATGTGAAGAAATTGGAGCCCTTGGGTATTTCTGGTGGGAATGTAAAATGTTGAAGTTGCTGTGGAAAAACAATATGGCAGTTTCTCAAAAAACTAAACCTAGAATTCTCATATGATCTGGCAATTCCACTTCTGGGTATATACGAAAAGAATCAAAAGCAGGGATGCAAAAAGGTATTTGTACATTCATGTTTATAGCAGCATTATACACAACAGCCAATATGCGGAAGCAGTTCAAGGGTCCTTCAGTGGATGAATAAATAAACCAAATGTGGCACATGCAACCAAGGAAATATTGCTGCTGCTGCTGCTGCTGCTAAGTCGCTTCAGTCGTGTCCGACTCTGTGCGACCCCAGAGATAGCAGCCCATCAGGCTCCACCGTCCCTGGGATTGTCCAGGCAAGAACACTGGAGTGGGTTGCCATGTCTTTCTCCAATGCGTGAAAGTGAAGTCACCTAGTCATGTCTGACTCTTAGCAACCCCATGGACTGCAGCCCACCAGGCTCCCCCGCCCATGGGATTTTCCAGGCAAGAGTACTGGAGTGGGTCACCATTGCCTTCTCCGAAGGAAATATTGCTCAGCCTTGAAAAGAATTTGTCCTTTTGTGACTGGCCTATTTGCCTTAGCATAATGCATTCAAAGTTCATCCACGTTGTAGCATGTGTCAAGGTTTCCTTTCTTTTTAAGGCTGAGCAATATTTCTAAAAAGAAAGGAAACCTTGACACATGCTACAATGTGGATGAAATTTGAAGGCACTATGCTAAGGGAAATAAGCCAGTCACAAAAGGACAAATGCTGTTGGTTTCACTTACATGAGATACATAGAGTCATCATATTCATAAAGACAGAAAGTAGAATAGTGGTTGCCAGGGGTTGGGGGCAGAGGAGAATGGGGAGCTGTTTAACGGGTACAGAGTTTCTGTTTAGGAAGATGAAAAAAGTCCTGGAGATGGATGCTGGCAATAATTACACAACAGTGTGAATGAGCTTACTGGCATTGACTGAACCCATTAAAAATGGTTAAAATGGTAACGTTTATGCTATATATATTGACCACATAAAAAAGTGACCAGTTATAAATGATAAGAAGTTCAATCAAGCAAAAAAGCAGAGGACCAATGCCAAGGGCAGAGTTACAAATGGCCCTATGAAAGGGATTAGACCAAATTGCAGCTAGAGCACCGGGGAGAACCAAGGATTCCCTCTCTAGGGTCTCCCTCATTCTTCCTCTTCAGTGAAGTCCTGGTTTACATCTCCTCTGTTTGGCAGAACAGCCAAGTGTCTAGAATCTCTTGGGCTCAGAGATTTTCGGAGGAATATATTGGCCCATATTTGCTCAATCAGCTGTGAAAGCAAAGACACGTGGTGTAAACTTGTCCATTCCCACTATCACTTGGGCTGGGATGTTGGCGGGGAGACCGGGGGAGGGGTGAAGGTTTATCAAAGAAGAACTGTGAGCAGAGCGTGGGGATGTGCCCCCAAGTCCACATAAAGATGTAACTTCTTTCACTTTCTCAACTTCCTCTTCTTCTCTCGGCATTCCTTGCTCCTGCTGCAACCCACTTTCTTCAAGACTCTCAGAACCTGCCATGCTCCACATACATACCTTAAGTAAAGTGCTCTGCCCTGGGATGAATTTACCTGTCTCAGACCTCTTTTACCAAGGGTCCTGCCTCACCCTCCGCAACTTGAAGCAGCTTGTTTGGCTGTTATAACCTTGTAAGTTACTACATGGTCCTTCAGGGATGACTTTGTTTCAGAGGCATTTCTGGATATAATACTTTATTTCTCTGGATATAATACTTTATTTCTCTATGCCATTAACAAGTATATAAGACAGACACTTTTTTATACCTCTCAAATCGTGCCATGTGGAAAAAGTGACGTTGGCAAGGGAGTTCGACAAACAATTCACAAAGATACTTGTAGGGCCAAAAAAATATTTATAAATTTAAAATTATATATGTATAAATAATTCTTACTGAAACCANTGGATATAATACTTTATTTCTCTATGCCATTAACAAGTATATAAGACAGACACTTTTTTATACCTCTCAAATCGTGCCATGTGGAAAAAGTGACGTTGGCAAGGGAGTTCGACAAACAATTCACAAAGATACTTGTAGGGCCAAAAAAATATTTATAAATTTAAAATTATATATGTATAAATAATTCTTACTGAAACCATCTGCTGCTAAGTCACTTCAGTCATGTCCGACTCTGTGCGACCCCATAGACGGCAGCCCACCAGGCTTCCCCATCCCTGGGATCCTCCTGGCAAGAACACTGGAGTGGGTTGCCATTTTCCTTCTCCAATGCATGACAGTGAAAAGTGAAAGTGAAGTCGCTCAGTCGTGTCTGACTCTTAGCGACCCCATGGACTGCAGCCTACCAGGCTCCTCCATCCATGGGATTCCCCAGGCAAGAGTACTGGAGTGGGCTGCCATTGCCTTCTCCTCTGAAACCATCTACCATAGTCCTATATCAGTTATGTTATTATAGTGAAAGAATAAGACTTCAAAGTAGTAAAACATCTATTATTAAATTAACTACCCGAAAAATGGTTTCCATAGAGAAAGAAACAAAAACAATACAAATTGCATAGAGGAAAGGTTGAGCAAATCAAAGCCAGATGATGAAAGCTAAATAAGAAAGAAAGAAGGAATGGTACACAGATGGTTCAAGAGCAGAAGAGAATCAGCAAAACAAAATTCAAGAACACAGAGACCAAATTTATCCTGCTCCCAAGTTTTCAGGAAAGCTAACTAATTGGAAAGATGTCCATTCTGAACTGCAAACCAGCCAACAAGGGCTCTGATATAGCTCAGTGGCTAAGAATGTGGGCACTGGAGACAGTGTTGCCTTTGAAGAAGCTGTATAACATTGCGAAATTACTCAATAAGTCTAAATTCATCTTTAAACTCAAGATACTAATATTACATTCATTTGATTGCTGGATGGATAAAGAGGTGATATATGTAAAGGACTTTTTACATTTAGTTAAGTACTAAATAATATCTCAATAATCACTAGCTTCATTATTTGAAAATAGTATTAATGAGTCAAATTTAGGAAATAATGGTCACATTATTCTTGAGTATGTATCAGAGTGATCTTTTTTTCATCCCCAGTTCTTACCATATGGTTGCTCTCCCCACACCAGTCACTTACGTGTATGTGATCACACCAGAACCTAAAGGGTTGTGAATAAAATTTGCATGATTTAATCTAGGTCCATAGGGCTCTGTGGAAGTCAGGTGGATGCTGGTAGGGGGAAAAGCTGTGGAGGGGTTAGGAGCCTGCACTCTGGAAGCAGGCTGCTGGGATGTGAGTCAGGCTCTCCACCTTCTAGTGTGTAATGCACACATAGCCTCATCAGCACCTGCGTCTGTAGATTGCACCTGTCTTACAAGGCATACGGAAGGTTCACCTGCCATGAAACGTGACGAATCAAAAGTGATGCTGACACATTGCAGGCAGCTATCAATGTCAGCTGCGGCTCAGGGACACAGGCTGCCCCAGGGCGCTCCCTGCTGGAGCAAGTCTGGGAGCACAGACAGTACCACACAATGGTTTTCCTTTTCACAGAAATACATGGCGTCAATAACCTGTGATCATTAAGCAATGGTCGTCACATATTGGTGTTTCTTCCCAGGAGATAGGACACACCAAGGACGAGGAAATGGGATGTCTAGCTATGCCTGCTCCGTGTCCTTTTGTTTGGAATTGAGATGACGTCCTTCTTCCATGTCTAACTAACAACAGAGAGGATTTTGCCCTTCAGTGTACTGTCCCAAGAGAGAGAATAAGGATTTGATGTTCCCCAGTCCACCATTTCTTGGTGGCAAAGAAAGGAATCTCTCTCTCTCTCTCTCTCTCTCTCTCTCTCTCTCTCTCTCTCACACACACACACACACACACACACTCCTTCTAAAGCATTCACTTTTCACTTTGTCAGACCCCCAGGCTTGACTGTGGGGCTGGCAGGAAAATCTATGTCAATCCCCTCAACCAATGACCCACACAGCTCAGGGTCCCCAAGTCCTTGAAAGAATTCCTCTTTCCACACAGGGCTGCAGACCACAATTAATGTCTAATATTGCTTAGCACTCTCCTGAGTAGAAATAAAGAGCTGCTGCACGCGTGCGTACATGCCAGGTCACTTTAGTCATGCCCAACTCTTTGTGACCCCGTGGGCTGTAGCCCACTAGGCTCCTCTGTCCATAGGATTCTCCAGGTAAGAATACTGGAGTGGGTTGCCATGCTTTCCTCCAGCAGATGTTCCTGACTCACAGATCGAACACATTGGCAAGTGGGTTCTTTATGAGTAGTGCACCTGCTGCTGCTGCTGCTGCTGCTAAGTCCCTTCAGTCCTGTCTGACTCTGTGCGACCCCATAGACGGAAGCCCACCAGGCTTCCCCGTCCCTGGGGTTCTCCAGGCAAGAACACCTGGAAAGCCCAAATAGCTGTTGACTGTATCCTGCAAATTCTGTCTCATGGCAGAAGAACACTTGGCCAAGAAAGCAGAAACCTCCCTACCATGGGCAGTGTCAGAACAACTTGGAGCCTGGAAACCTGAGCTTTAGCCCCACCCTGACTTCAACCCTGTGACTTTCGGGGCATCACTTGATGTCTCAGAACCAGTTTTTGGTTTCCTCACCTGTTTGGATGAGGGAGCCAATTCTGAGTTAATAATGAATAAATATAAATCACCTACATTATCTCCTCATTCTAATACCTGAGATTTGAAAGAACTTTTTTCAAGGAGGAAGCTTTGGGGGGAGCTCTCTGCAGCATTTCGTCTGGGAAGGCAACATCACCACCCCATCTTTCCACATGTCCTGTTCTGAGTATCAGAGAGGACTCAATCAGCCTTCACAGTGGTGATGAACAAGGACTCTGGTAGAGACAGAGGGCTAGACCTGTGACCCTGACCTGCAAATTCCTGCTTTAAGTGTCTTGTATGTGAAAGTTATCACTTCCAAACTGCTTCACAAGGAGGCATTGTTCTCATCTGGAAGTTTAACTCTTCCCTAAATTCCCTTCAACTGAAGTAAGGCCAAAGCATTTATAAACCACAAACATCCAAGAGAGAACAGGAGGAGAATAAATGGGCAACTAAGCACTCACTCCAGCGTATATGATGTGATTCCCTCATCTTCAGCCTCCTCCCTGCATCCCAGCCTTCCCTTCCAATCTGGGAGCACCATCAAGCATGGCCAAACACCCCTAAGAGACCAGCCCCAAGAGACCACCACCAAAAGAAAGTCAGGAGCTCCCACCTCCTGGTTTCTGTCTCCCTGTCCGAGGACCCACAACTTGCCCCCAGGGAATGACGGCCACCTTTGAAGAAACGCAACCCCTGGCTTCCCTGGTGGCTTAGTCATAAAGACTCTACCTGCCAATGCAGGAGACATGGGTTCCATCCCTGAGTCAGGAAGAGATTCCCTGGAGAAGAAATGGTAATCCACTCCAGGATCCTTGCCTGGAAAATCCCATGGACAGAGAAGCCTAGTGGGCTATAGTCCACAGGGTCACAAAGAGTCAGACACAATGAAGTGACTCAATAACAACCCCTGTCTGGGACTTTGCTCACCAGGAAAACTATTGCAGACAAGCGTTCACTTTAGAAAAAGGAAGAAGAATTGGGATCCATGGAGGGAATGTCTCTCCATTACAATGTCAAACTTTCCTATTAGACAATCCTCCTAAATGAGAGGGGTTTCCTGGATTCTCATAAAACATTCTTATACAAATAAGCTGGTCCAGGATGAAGAAGCGTGAGACAGGGTAGGGCTGGGGTGGGGTGAGGGGTAGTGGGCCTGGTGAAGTAAGCAAAGACAGGCTTTGAGAAGCTCACTGGGCAACCAGAACACCAATGATCAGTCAATTTTGCTATATTTTCAGTTATATTTGTTTTTATCCAGTTGTTAATTACAAAAGAAGAAACATTAAGAGGAAAAAATATACTTCAAGCACAAAGCAAAAGTCGGTGGGAAAATATAGTAATTAATATATGTTAGAAGATTAATAGAGACTCTTTGATTCCATCAGAAAATTAAAATTCCACAAATTCTGGGTCAAACTTGACTTGCTGTAACTTATTCCCCAACCAAAACAAGCTGGGAGAAGGCTAATAGAATATGGTAACAGTATTTCTTTCTAAGCTATCTGAAAGCTAATCAGCTCTCAGTTTTGGAAAATCAGTATTTATGTTTATAAATTCAAACAGCAGCTCCCAGCCCGGATATATCTTTTACTCTAAAAACAAAAAACTATTATTTATAATTTATGTACATTGAAAAATAAGCATTGTTATATGGTAATAAATACAAAGAATGTTTAATAACTTTATTATCTGTTTGCAACGAAAGGAGAAAAAAGATTCTCAGATCTCATTTCATTTAGGTACACATTTTTTAATTAGGCAACAATTGGGAGGTTTCCCTTTCCTCTCATCCTCTTCTGCCCTCTAGTGGCAATATATTTTATGTATTTTTGCTCCAGCTTTACTGAGGCACTGATGGATAAAAACTGTATGTATCACATTTAACACATGCAATCTGATGATTAATGTATACATTGTGAAGTAATTACCAAAGTCAACTTAATATGGTTACCTTGTTTTTGGTGTGATAGGAACACAAATTTACCCTTCAAAGTATACAGTATACAATATAAAGGTATACTTTGTGTATAATATAAAGTGTAGTTTGTTTATATACAATATACACAAACTTCAAGTATACAGTTCAGTGTTAACTATAGCCATCTTTTTGTATTAGACTCCCGGAAACTATCTTACAAACTGAAAGTTTGTGCCCTTTGACCAACATCTCCCCATTTTCTCACCCCCACCCCTAGAAACCACTGTTATACTCTGTGCTATGAGCTGTGTTTTTTGAGGTTTGGGGGGAAGGGGCTTGCCTTTAGGAATATTTCATTGTCTGTTTTATGAAGCTCTATAGAGTTAGCTCTGGAGAAGGCAATGGCAGCCCACTCCAGTACTCTTGCCTGGAAAATCCCATGGATGGAGGAGCCTGGTAGGCTGCAGTCCATGGGGTCGCTAAGAGTCGGACACGACTGAGCGACTTCACTTTCACTTTTCACTTCCTTGCATTGGAGAAGGAAATGGCAACCCACTCCAGTGTTCTTGCCTGGAGAATCCCAGGGACGGGGGAGCCTGGTGGGCTGTCGTCTATGGGGTCGCACAGAGTCAGACACGACAGAAGAGACTTAGCGGCAGCAGTAGAGTTAGCTTGGTATTTTATGCCTGTTATAAACCTTAAAATCAACTTGATAAACACATTTGACTGTGTAATAAACTGCATGATCATTTTAGGATTTAAATATTGTGTATTAACTTACAACACCTCTACCCCAAATATTTTCCCAGGAAAACTCCCAGAGAGAAATATTCTAGGAAAAGGACATCAATGTGCTGGTCTAAAGGTTTGGAAAGCGGAGAATATCATGTCCTCTTCTAGAATTCTAAATATGCCTCATCATGTTAAAGATCAGTCCCCACAGCAGTGACAGTTTCTATGATTTAGACTTTGGCATTAAACACTCTTTTTATGTTAGACTTGCTGGTAAACCCACCTTGGGAAATGTCAGCACGTACGTTTTGTTTCCAGCCCGTTGTTTTCTCCTGAGAATGTCTAAGAATTTCCTTCCCTGTTATTCTTCTTCCTTTATCACACTGATTACTCCCCACGGTATTAACTTCAGTTGTTTCATTTGAATACTTAATATCGGGTTGCCAAGCTGATGCACACTCCATACCTAGGACTGCAGCAGGCTCTCAAGATCAAATCTTGGAACACCAGTCAGCAGTAAGACGGATCAAACATACACAGGGCAACATAGATGGTCCTAAGGCCATTATACTGAATGGGGGGTGGGGAGGCCACATTCTGTATGATTCCATTTGCATTACATTCTCAAGAGGACAGTTATGGAGATGAAGACAGATAAGCGGTTGCCAGAGATGAAGGGAGGAGAGCTTCCCAGGTGGCACTAATGATAAGGAATCCACCTTCCAGTGCGGGAGACATAGGAGCTGCAGGTTTGATCCCTGGCTTGGGGAGATCCCTAGAGAAGGAAACGGCAACCCACTCCAGAATTCTTGCCTGGAGAATCCCATGAACAGGAGCCTGGTGGACTATCGTCCATGGAGTTGTGAAATGTCAGACACAAC
>SJYA01001301.1:358943-435020 GCA_006410615.1 Neotragus moschatus | reverse complement strand
GAGACATAGGAGCTGCAGGTTTGATCCCTGGCTTGGGGAGATCCCTAGAGAAGGAAACGGCAACCCACTCCAGAATTCTTGCCTGGAGAATCCCATGAACAGGAGCCTGGTGGACTATCGTCCATGGAGTTGTGAAATGTCAGACACAACAGAAGTGACTTAGCACAAGGGAGGAGACAAAAGCTGTGGCAATAAAACAGGGGGAGGAGTGCCTTCGTGGTGATAAAAAGGACTTGTATTTTGCTTGTAATAGTAGTTATTCAGATCTACATGTATTAGTCCATTTGGGCTGCTCTAACAAAACACCACTAATGGACTGGCTTATAAACAGCAAATATTTATTTTTCACAGTTCTGGAGGCTAGAAGGTCCAAGAGCAAGGCGCCAGTAGATCTGGTGGCTGGTAATGATCTCCGGGCTTCCCAGGTGGCTCAGTGGTAAAGAATCTGCCTGTCAATGCAGGAGATGCTGGTTCGATTCCTGGATTAGGAAGATCTCTTTGAGTAGGAAATGGCAACCCGCTTCAGAATTCTTGCCTGGAAAATTCCATGGACAGAGGTGCCTGGCAGACTACAGTCCGTAGGGTCGCAAAGAGTCAGACACGACTGAACAAAAAGAAATCTTCCACAAAGTCAGACACGTTGGACACACACANATGCTGGTTCGATTCCTGGATTAGGAAGATCTCTTTGAGTAGGAAATGGCAACCCGCTTCAGAATTCTTGCCTGGAAAATTCCATGGACAGAGGAGCCTGGCAGACTACAGTCCGTAGGGTCGCAAAGAGTCAGACACGACTGAACAAAAAGAAATCTTCCACAAAGTCAGACACGTTGGACACACACAGTGATCCTGGGTGGCCTTGGCCTGCAGCAGCTTGAAGTGGGGCTTCAGTTCCCCACCAGAGATTGAACCTGGGTTGCGGAGGTGAGAGCGCCAAACCCTAACCACTAGACCAGTGGTCAGTGCCAAGTCCCTGGCCATTTGGCTTTGCAGAAAAGAAATCCCCACAAAGACAGAAAGTAGTGAAACGTAGTGTTTATTAGCAGGAAAAAGAGTACAGTATGTGTGGATAGACACATGAGCAAACTCAGAGGGAGAGTCCCTGAGTTGCACACTCGTGGCAGTTTGAATGACTTACGTGGGCATTTCTTCCAGGTTTCCTTTGGCCGATAACTTTGATTTGCCTGGTTCACCGTCCGTATTTGGTATATCTCAGGATCCTCCCATATGTGGGCACGTATCTCTTAGGCAAGGTAGATTCCACCACAGAGGCCTATGGGCAGAGCGTCTCTTGACATCACTCCCCTTTGACCTCCAAAGAGACTTTCTGCACTTTCAAAGAGGTCTCCTGACTTTGAGAATGAATATGTGGTCTGGAAATAGCCAAACCTCACCTCTTAACTGTCTACTGTTCTCTCCTAGGAGGTTTTGTCCACAAGGAATAAACCTACTATTGCTTTATCCTGGTGGCGGGCCATCTACCCCCTGCCTCAGTTAGAGATTGCTTCCTGGTTCACAGACGGCAGGTTTTCCTCTGTGACTTCAAGGGGGATGAGGGTGTGGGAATCTCTTGGACCTCTGTGACAGGGCACTCTGAGTAATGGCCTTCCCCAGGCCCGACTTCCAAATATCTTAGGGGTTAGGTTTCATAATAAGAATCCTGTAGGGACACATTTAGACCATGTACATGTGATAAAACATCCTAGAATTATATACAAAGAGATAAGGAAATGAAGGCATGTGAAAAGATCATGAAAACACAACTTGTATCTAGTGAATTATGCTGTGCCATCCTGGTTTCACAGTGCACTGCAGTCGCTGAGGAAGCCAGCAGAGAGACGCAGAAGACCTCTGTGTACAATTTCACAACTTCTTGTGGGCTATAATTATTTCAAAATAAAAAGTTTTTTAATCAAACTCCACACCAAGGATTTTGCTATATGAATTCTATAGGAGAATAGAATTTGACACCCCAAAATGTGTCTCTTTAGCACATTATTTTCAGTTATTTTCTAAGAAACAGTAAACATGGACAGACCCTGATAACAAAGAATAAGTTACATTTTTCTAAGAAACGTTTGCATTTTTAAGAGAAATCTTTATCTGGTACCTCTGTACCAGAAAGAGGAAGATGGCCAAGTCTCCAGAACATTATCAATGGAGAAGGAAACTGACTCAAATCTGCGTCACAAACTTATCCTTGCTTACTGAGGTTTTCCAGGTCGCCTCCTATAACTGCCCCCATCCTCAACATCCTCTTTGGTCTTTAGCTGAGGGTGGTATTTAAGGTGTGGGCTTCAGCCATTTTGTTGAGTTAGTGAATTTTCCTGGGTATTGCCTATGTATACATGCCAGTAAACCTTTGTTTCACTTTCTCCTGTTAATCTGTTTCATGTCAATATAATTCTTAGACCATACAGAAGAATCTAGAATGATAGAGGAAAATTTCTTTCTCCCCAACAATTTCCGTGGAGTTTTCTAAGTTCCTCTAGTTTACCAAAAACAAACAGGAAGACAAGAGTAGAGCACTGTATGGTAATAATTCAGTTCAGTCGCTCAGTCGTGTACGACTCTTTTCGACCCCATGAAATGCAGCACGCCAGACCTCCCTGTCCATCACCAACTCCCGGAGTTCACTCAGACTCATGCCCATCGAGTCGGTGATGCCATCCANCTAGGGAAATCCCAAAAGAGCATGACAAATCATGTTAGAAGGGTGCTATGAAAGAAAGTTAAATATTTATATGATGAATATGCATTAGTTGGTTATTTTCTAATTTTAGTCCAGATGAATACCATTTTCATCAGTTTACAGATAACAAGAATTAAGAAAAATTAAGTAAATTAACAGTAGTTTATGGAGATAGAGTTGGAGTTGAAACTAGCATTTAGTCAAGGTTTTCCAGAATTAAAAAATCCATTATTGTCTCATATTGCTATACTGTTCTGACAAATGTGTTGTGAAGAGATACATTTAGATCTGGAATAGATATTCAGAGTTTGTTTGTAATATATTATTTGACCACTTGCTTTCACTAGCCAAAAGTTCACAACTTACCGTCTTTGCATAGTTTTTTTTTTTCAATATTCTTTTGTCTTTGGTTCTTTCCTTCTCTTTTTTCTCATATAGTTTTATTTTTATTTCCCTCATAAGTGTTCAGTATCTATCAGCTAAATACATAACTCCAGACTATAAAGGCATAGCAGTAAATTAGAATATATTTTGAAAGCCATTCTTCCATTTCATTTTTTTTATGGATTAGCTGAGTCAAGGTTTGTGGGTTTATTTCCTCAGTTTAATAACCACTGACACATCAGCTGTCTGAAAAAATACTCTATTGTTCGTAGATTAGTTGAAATGAATAAAGAAACTCAGATGAGAAAACCTAATGAAACATAATATGAGAAAATCGGGTAGGGTACAGATGTTGAGTGAAGAAGGAAACGGCAACCCCCTCTAGTATTGCTGCTTGGGAGATCCCATGGATAGAGGAGTTTGGCCAGCTACAGTCCATGGGGTCACAAAAGAGTCAGATAGGACTTAGCAGCTATACAACAACAATAGCAGGAGCAGAAGTTTAAGGTGCAATTTCAAAGAGAGTTCAGATTAATGGTAAGTGCAGAAGAGAGGAGGGGGGAATTCAAAACATTAGAGATACAGATTAAGGCAGTGTGTCCAAAAGGAATGGAGATTTTTAAGATGCCAGTGCGTGCCTAGACAGTGCCTCAGTCAGTTCAGTGCAGTCACTCAGTCATGTCCGACTCTTTGTGACCCCATGAACTGCAGCACGCCAGGCCTCCCTGTCCATCACCAACTCCCAGAGCTTGCTCAAATTTATGTCCATCGAGCCAGTGATGCCATCCAACCATCTCATCCTCTGTCGTCTCCTTCTCCTCCTGCCTTCAGTCTTTCCCAGCATCAGAGTCTTTTCCAATGAGTCGGTTCTTCTCCTCAGGTGGCCAAAGTGTTGGAGTTTCAGCTTCAGCATCAGTCCTTCCAGTGAATTTTCAAGACCAATTTCCTTTAGGATTGACTGGTCTGATCTCCTTGCAGTCCAAGGGACTCAAGAGTCTTCTCCAACACCGCAGTTCAAAAGCATCAATTCGTTGGTGCCCAGCTCTCTTTATAGCTCAACTCTCACATCCATACACGACTACTGGAAAAACCATAGGTTTGACTAGACAAAACTTTGTCGCCAAAATAATGTCTCTGCTTTTTAATATGCTGTCTAGGTTGTTTATAGCTTTTCTTCCAAGGAGTAAGCATTTTTTAATTTAATGGCTGCAATCACCATCTGCAGTGATTTTGCCCCAAAATAAATCAAGTCTTTCACTGTTTCTATTGTTTCCCCATCTATTTGCCATGTAGTGATGGGACTGGATGCCATGATCTTAGTTTTTTGAATGTTGAATTTTAAGCCAATTTTTTCATTCTCTTCTTTCACTTTCATCAAGAGACTCTTAGTTCTTCTTTACTTTCTGCCATAATGGTGGTGTCATCTGTGTATCTGAGGTTATTGATATACCTCCCAGCAATCTTGATTCCACCTTGATTCCAGACAGTGCCTGGCACCAGACAATTAAATATTTGTTGATCTATGCAGATAAAATAGAACAATATAAAGTCCAAACTAATTGTATTGAGAGTTAAGTACTTTGAAGAGATAATGTATGATGATGTATTCAAACAGTTACAGATCATATTTTCAGAATATTTGACAGGTGAAAAAGGAGCTCTGCCAAAACTCACAACNACCAGACAATTAAATATTTGTTGATCTATGCAGATAAAATAGAACAATATAAAGTCCAAACTAATTGTATTGAGAGTTAAGTACTTTGAAGAGATAATGTATGATGATGTATTCAAACAGTTACAGATCATATTTTCAGAATATTTGACAGGTGAAAAAGGAGCTCTGCCAAAACTCACAACTGCTACTGGAGTTGAATAAGGAAAACATAAAGAAGATGGGTATGAAACCCACAGCAAAATTTATTTCTTCCAGAGTAGCTTACAACCAAGGTCAATTTGTAGAAATGGATTTTCTGGAGGAAAAAAAGATGGAAATTGGCAATTTCACTTAATACTGTCATTGAAAGAAAATCTCATTTTATTAAAGTAATGGTAGGCAATAAAACATGACTTCCCTCTTCTCCCATTTATTAATGAATTAGAATGCACGAAACCCTTTTAATAATTGGCATAAAAAGGCTCATAAACATAATTTACATCTTCCTTGCCAGCATTTTAATTTTACAAAACCAGCATTTTGTTAAAATTATAGTACATTAAAATGAGTTTTATCCTACTATTTGGAAAAGAAGTGTGATGAGAGTTTATAAAAAGATAAGCATGGTGGTAGAGAATGCAGTTCAGGATTTGGCCTCCACAGAGTGAGAAGTTTTCCTTGGAAGAAAAGATATAAAATGAGATCAGCTATATATTTTGGGTTTGGAAATATATGATAATTTTCAAGTTTTATAGATTTAATTTCCAGGGATCTTTATTTGAAACTTTGAATAGTTAAAAATCTCTGTGTAAAAAAAAAGAAAAGAGACCATGAATCAAAACCTGAAATGTAGGTTAGTCTCTGAAACACTGAAGAAAGTGCTGAATTTGGCAAATATGCAAATGTGTTCCTGGCAATGATAATGTATAGTTTTATCATCTACTGCTCAATCCTCCAGTGGATAATTAAGCCAGCGCCCTCTCCAAACAGTTTATCCTAAGTACACATAATAATATCACTAATTACAATATCCCATTAATGTCTTCATTTCATTTCAAAGCTCAGTTATTTTTCTAGACAGGTGAACTAAAACGTGCCTTTTATTAACTATATTTTGAATCATATCCAATAGTAATTCATAATCATTCTATGCTATTTCCAGCTTTGAACTTACTCCATACGCTTAAGACAATGCAAACTTTGTAACTTTGCCAAATATAGTCTTAGATGCTTAGATCTTATGAAAGTTTCTGTTTATGTATAATTTAGATTAGAAAATACTGTATCCTTCACTCCAACTGTCTTTAATGCATGTATATTATGAGATGAATTTACAGACCTTTTCTTCAGTTAGACATTTTATGCAGCTATCAGAATTTTGTGTGAGGTTAATTTAAACTTCTAAAATCTAAGATTGAAAAAACATAATTGATAGCAAGTCTATAGGCTACTGCAGAGAAGTAGATGACAACCGACTTCAGTATGCTTGCCTGGTGAATTCCAAGGGGAGGGGAGCGGGAGTCTGGCAGGTTGCAGCCCATGGGGTCACAAAGAGTTGGACATAAACAAGCGACTGAGGACAGGTGCGTAGGATACTGGATTAACAGAACCTAATCTGTGAGGAAGAAAAAGGAGGGAGAAAATGAGCACTGGAGCGAAACAAAAAAGGTCAGAGATAAACTGCATTCAGCTTTGTCTTGCCCTTGACTTGTTCCCCACATTTAAACCCTATGTGCATAACAATATATTATTAATTTTAATAACTTGCTTTAAAAATGAAAATTTTTAAAGTCTAAGGCATGTTAGTATAACTTTGAAGGGGATATCTTGCCTTCCACAAGACTGAGGAAATACTAACTCGTACCCTCCAAATGGGGACTGGTTACGGACTTTTGTAGCAATGATTCTGAGATGAGGAGGCATATGACACTCTTGGCTTATACCAAGGTGTTTTTCATAACTTAACTCACTTCAGACTCATCAGACTAATTGCCCTTGGATTTCCTTGATTTCAGTTTATTCATTTTGAAAAGTAAATGACTGCTTTGGAATACATTATTTGGCATTCATCCCTTCCAATCGTAAGCCCAGTTACTAGTGGGAGGTTGGCAACCCTGAAATAAAAGTGTGGAATTAATTGTTATAATGGCTACCCTGTCTGTCCTGACATTGACTTCTGCAAGAACTTAGGCCTAGTTAGTCAGCACAGGACTGGGAACACACACACGGATTCAGGGACTGTTGGGAACAAATTTCTGTTAGAATAGAAAGGAAATTAAACGGATGCCATTGGGAAATGTTTTTTTGTTTTGTTTTTTTGTTTGTTTGGTTTTTAACACTTCCTCTAGATACATACAATGGTTATAATATATATTTCTTTATTAATCTCTTACATAGTATTTCCCTGTTTATTGGAGAGTGAGACTATTCTAAAATAAAGCATAAACAAAAGAAAGCAATCAACTTCAGTATTAGCTATCCAGTTATAATCCCTATATGTATCTTACACTTGCTGAGTCAAATGCAATCACAGACTATCTCCTACCCCTTGATTCTCTCTGTTTGACTGATATCTTTTGGAATTGGTTGAACAGTTCCAGCTGAAATTACAGATTTACATCATATCTGAATAGTGAGTAATCAACTTTTGGAACTTTGTTGCATATTTCACTTATGAAAATGAAATGCACACCCAGTGCTCTTACGAAGTGGATGCAAGCCACATGTCCCATTCAGACAAAATTGTCTTTTTCTATCAAAACTATCCCCACCAAGCTACTCAGATAGCAAGAATTAAAGCTTTATGAAATTTGCTTATGAACACAGAGGTGCAGTTGAGGTTTTTTGTTGTTTGCTTTTCTTTAAGATTGAAAGAAAGCAAAGAAAAGGTTTCATGTATAAAACAACCTAATAGTTTTATTCTGGGTATATTGCCAGTATTTTTTAAAATGAGTGTAACAGCCACGAAATTCAAAGATGCTTGCCCCTTGGAAGAAGAGCTAGGACAAACCTAGACAGAATATTAAAAAGCAAAGACCTTACTTTACCAACAAAGGTCCACATAATCAAAAGTATGGTTTTTGCAGTAGTCATGTATGGATGTGAGAGCTGGACAGTAAAGAATAAAGTTGAGCACTGAAGAACTGATGCTTTTGAACTGTGGTGTTGAAGAAGACTCTTGAGAGTCCCTTGAACAGCAAGGAGTCAAATCAGTTAATCCTAAAGGAAATCAGTCCTGAATATTCATTGCAAGGACTGATACTGAAGCTGAAACTCTCTAACACTTTGGCCACCTGATGCGAGGAACTGACTCATTGAAAAGGACCCTGATGCTGGGAAACACTGAAGGCAGGACGACAGAAGATGAGATAGTTGCATGGCATCACCAACTTGATGGACATGAATTTGAACAAGCTCCGGGAGTTGGTGATGGACAGGGAAGCCTGGCATGCTGCAGTCCATGGGGTCACAAAGAGTCAGACATGACTGAACAACCGAGGTGAACTCAATATTAACTTACTTCCACCAAGAATAGCTCAGGAGGTCTTTAAACACAAGGGAATGTAAGAAAAAGGTTTTGTAGAAAATATAATTAAAGTGAATTAACCACCTCAAAAAGGCACCTAATGAAGTTTTAAGCTTTGCTCATCTGAAATTTGGTATTGTTCACAGTATAAAATTAATTTCCTTAAATCAAAAAACATTTTGATTAAAAAATCGTTAGACATATCAGATAGTAAATATATCAACTTGGCCTGATGCTGCCTTGCAGCTTTTCATTTGAAGTTTATGGAGGAAATTACAGAACTGTGCTACGAGCATATCAGATACAACAGCCATGTAGTTGAAATATCCTCAGAAAAAGAGAGGTTGCTATTTCAAACACTTTTATAATTGACACCTGCTCAGTGGAACTGTCCTCTCCACAGTATACATCTCACCTCAGCAGTCAGTAGGGAATGCCCTCCTTTTTAACCATTCCCGGAAGTGCTCCAGCCCTCCTGGGAATGGTCCTTCCCCCTTGACTTACTCTGCGACATGCTCCTGGCAGTCATTTCATGGGACCCTATTATATAGGAAATGAAGGAAAATTACTACAAAAGAGTAGTGAAAGAAGCATGTGGTACTAGATAACAGTGATCCTTTCAAATATTAAAAGCATGTCACTTTATCTGTCTCTTCCTCAATGTAACCTCCCTTCACTGTGTCGGTATTATTAAGGTATATCAGCTACTATGAAGCACTTACCTTCTAGGAAATGTACCTTAGATACAGTGTCAAAGAAATATGAATTGCTATTCTGACACCTAAAAACTATGCTTTAAGGCTTTAATAAACCTAGTCTCCATGTACTACTCACTCATGCACACGACTGTGTGCACACGTGCCCATGAACATGCACACACACACACCCACACAGAGGGAATACACGTGTGGGAGCTGTTGAAACATTGCTTTACTAAGTGTTCTGTTCTAAAAAGTGAAACTGCTTGGAGCCTTTTAATTAACCTAGTCTATAAGCATCTAGCTGTGGTTTCCCCAAAATGCTTTTGGTAGAGGCAATGCTTTAGAAGTTATCTGCAACTTCNCTCCATGTACTACTCACTCATGCACACGACTGTGTGCACACGTGCCCATGAACATGCACACACACACACGTACACAGAGGGAATGCATTTGTGGGAGCTGTTGAAACATTGCTTTACTAAATGTTCTGTTCTAAAAAGTGAAACTGCTTGGAGCCTTTTAATTAACCTAGTCTATAAGCATCTAGCTCTGGTTTCCTCAAAATGCTTTCGGTAGAGGTAATGCTTTAGAAGTTATCTGCAACTTCTTAAAAAAGAAAAGAAAAGAACAAAAGAAGAAAATCTCAAAATGAATTTGGGAAAGTCCAGTGCTGAGTTGATGACTTTATTATACTTACTATTTCAAGTTTCGAAGCTAATCTAATGGAAGTAAAAGTAAAATCTGGTTAAACATTTTTTGCATAGACTATAAGGCATTTAATTTTAGACGTTTTACACAATATAATTTCTCAGTATTTTCATTTCCTGGTTTTATGTTTGTATTAAATGGATTTATTAGTATTAACACATTTTTCTATAAGGTGTGTGTTTTATAGAAAAAAATTATAACCTTTCTTGGCTCCAAATCAGAGTGTCTGTACCCTGAATCTTTTCAGATTTTGCTTGCTTTATCAATATGCCGATGCAGGAAAGAGTTTCCTAGCATTTTTGCCAAATAATCTGAATATTTTGTTCATATGCATTGTTATCTTCCAAAAAAGATTTCAGGCATGCTCCTTATTAGATCAAAATTTTGAGTTTTCTACTTTCTCATATATTTTTACCACAATTTCCAAAATTCCGAGAAAACCAATTGCCATTAAGTGATTTTTCATTTGAGACCTGGTCAACCACTTCCATGTAGGGGTCATCTGGTCTTATTTAATCATGACTAATATTTCTAGCATCACCAGAAATAGAATTCTGTCTGTTTTAGTCTCAACTAACTAGATACTCATGCTCCGATTACATCACATATTCCCAAATTTGATTTATATACCATGTCATTCCCAGCCTGCAAGTCCTCTCAGTGTACCTCTGGAACTCCTGAACTGCCATCAAGGTATGTCGCAGAGCCTCAAAATTTTCTCTGAACCACACTGGAACTTATTCCTGTAATATGATCTAGGCTGTCTTCTCGGTTTACTAATTCCACTACACCCTTGCAGATGGCTAAACTTTCCACTTCCAAGCAGGTGATTCTTCTTACCCTTATGCCTACTTTTAGTCTATTGTGGCTTTGTCCCTCGTAGATACGTGTAGCCACACTGTCTCAGCTCCACTGAAACTCACATAAGACCATACACATCCCTGTCATCACTCGTTGTGCAGTCTTTCTGGTCAGTTCTCCTTGTTCGTGGATAATTTTAGCATCTGCTTTCCTGACATCTACTCTATCACTGTCCCAGTCAACATTCTTCAAATTGCATTACATTTGAATAATCCATCCAACATCCTGTCCATTTGGTTCCTCGTCTTTACTTTTATTGATTTTTTCCCTCCATCTTATACTCCTAATATGATGACCTAAAACTTGTCATTATAATAAATGCAACAGATTCCAAATCTCCATTTCAATTATCCTATCCTTGGAGCACTACCTGCAATATTTAAAACTTGTTCTTTCTAGAACCGAAGTTAATTAATAATCCTATTCTCCTAGGTGAATATTTCACCTAGGTTATTTTTTTTATCTCCTTAAACTTTCAAAATCCACCTTCTTCTCAACCAGTAATCTTCTGCTGTCAGTGACCTGAAGCTCACAATCGCTAGGGATATTTGGTATTTTGTAATATTGTAATATTTGGTATTTTTGTAATTTACAGAGTGATCAAAGCTTGTCTGTGCTTAATCAAGATTATGAGGCAATGTTTGTTTTATGTATTTCAGTCTCACTTCACCATGGTTCTAGAGTGATAATCCCACCCATACATGCCCTTTATTAGCTTAGAATAGTTATAAACAACTGTACATAGGAGATAAATTTACTCTGAAAACTTGGCATTAGAAAAAGTTGACAATATGGCTACCAAGGGTGGCATTCACTTGGTAAAATCACAAGTTAAAGGTTATCCAATTATGAGCTAGCATCCACATATTTTTAGTAATCACAATTTTAAATACCCATGTAATGTGTATTTTTATTTTTTTCAAGAAATTATACTTTTGACATTAATTGACCTTGTTTGCTAAGTAGAATTGGACCTTACTACATAGACAGAATTCTAAGTTCTGAGATTAGAGTTGCTCAACTTAAAAAACCTAGTACTGTATACTGAAGTGGAATGGGGGTGAGATAATACTCTGAAGTAAGAATTAATTTCGTTTTGAAGTGCTCACCTTATGCTACACCCAATGTTAGTTATCTTGATTTGTGCTCTCAGAAATACACAAAAAGACTCAATTCTTTTTTAACTTCACTGACTTCTTTTCAGTATGTATTATGGTACAATTTGCATACAATAAAATCTAATTTCTTAAGTGTAAAATTTGAACTCTGATAATTGAATACAGTTGTACAACTTCCACCATAGTCAAGATATAGAAAATGCCCATCACCAGTTTGATCTTTTCTAATATTATTCCTGTGACATTGCTTATATTCAATAAGAGAACATCTTGACATAACTGTGAATGTCAGGTCAGCCCCTAATAACACTGAACACTTGCTNTGCCATATGGTGGTGTTATCTGCATATCTAAGGTTATTGATATTTCTCCCAGCAATCTTGATCCCAGTTTGTGTTTCTTCCAGTCCAGCGTTTCTCATGATGTACTCTGCATATAAGTTAAACAAGCAGGGTGACAATATACAGCCTTGATGTATTCCTTTTCCTATTTCCTATATTATTCCTATAGGAATAATTAGATAACATATTGCTACTATTCTTTGCATTGGTGATTACTCTAGGGTCACACTGAAATGGGAATCTGAGTTCTTGTCTGCGGAGCCAAAGAACAGAATCTACAAACATGCAGACACTCATGGTTGCAAGCAAATAGGATTTATTAAAGAGGAGGAAAGTACAAAGCTTTCAGCATAGATACTGAGGGTAGGTAAAAAGCCTCCCCAGGGCGGGACTTGCAGCAGTTTAATATCCTTCCTTAAATCGCGTTCTTTCTAACCAATCAATTTAAAGGTCAAGTACTTAACATCTTTATGGCTTCTTTGATCCTTGGATTAAGTCACTATCCTTTTTCATGCCCCTTGGCCATTTTATCAGATGTAAGGTCTTAAGATTACTGACCATCAGCTATTTTTTCCCTCCTGCATATGTAGCATAATTTAACTACTGCCCTTGCCTGGATCTAAGTGCTGATAATTTATCAGACTAAAGACACATTCCAGGAATTCAAGACAATGGAGAAAGGTGTTTACTGAAAATAAGACCAAGGTCTCAGAGTTCTACACTGACTGCCTGGTAATTTCTACCTCAATACTATATATTGTTTCTCTTCACTTGGAATTCAATGAGATAAAATAACCCAAAATGAAATAGATGATATACACACACATACACTTTCTCTAGTCTTTCTTCTTTGTCTCAATAAATGTCTCTCCTTCATTTCCTAGGCTTTTCTTTAATTTTTAATTTGTACTGAAGTATAGTTTATTTATAATACTTCAGGTGTACAGCAAAGTGATTCATATATATAGACACACACACACACACACATATATATATAGAGAGAGAGAGAGGGAGAGAGAGACCTATAAATATTACAAGATATTGAAAATAGTTCTTGTGCTATACAGCAGGTCCTTGTTGTTTATCTATTATATATATAGTTTTGTGTATATGTTAATTCCAAACTCCTAACTTCTCTCCCCCCACCCTAGTTTTTGACCCCTCTTTTCCTCACTTCCTATAGCCAATCTATTCTGAAGTCTCCCAGATAGTACTCCCAAAATACTTCATCTGAATTTTTTAAATATAGAATGGGAAATAAGATTTCAAAGAGACTGAGACAATGCATCTGATAGGTAGAAGAAAAATCAAGGGAGTGTGCAGACACAGAAGTTCAGACAGGAGAGCGGTCCACAGTATCAAATGCTATTAAGATATCAGGAAGGGGGGAAGAAGACAGTCCTCTAGACACAGAGAAAAAAGAAAGGAGCTGACCACTTTATTCAGAGTGGCCTTGAG
Organism: Neotragus moschatus; assembly: GCA_006410615.1. NCBI lineage: Eukaryota > Metazoa > Chordata > Mammalia > Artiodactyla > Bovidae > Neotragus > Neotragus moschatus. Next base: position 421,574 of record SJYA01001301.1, on the reverse strand, counting down.
AGACTAAGTCCGGGCTTCAGTGGTTTGAAGAACGAATGAGAAGCAAGGAAGGAGAGATAATAAATGCAGAAAATTCTATCAAAAAGTTTGAAGGAAGAAGAGATAGTAATGGCTGATAGGGACACAAAGTTTTTAATACGTGCAAGCCTCAAGATTTTTTAAAATTCTCCTGGTAAAGACTCATAATTACTTTTTTTCACAATAGCTTTTGCTTTATAATTATTTTAACACTCCCAAATATACTGAGTGATTCATAACTCTGAAGGTGTCAGCTGACAGTAAACAGGACTTCCCACGGTGGTGGAGGGGCAGGAGGATGTGGAGCTCGTCTGTGTCCACAAACACATCAGGAGAACGTCTACAAATGGGACGTGTCTCACAGAGCACTGCTGACCACTAGCAGATGTTCAGACACCTCAAAGAACCAGAGCCCCACATAACAGGCAGAACAAAAAGGGAGATTTGGGCGTGAGGAAGCTGCAGCCGAGAACGCAGAGAGAACACAGCAGAACAGCGTGAGGCCTATGCAGATGGCCCCTGCCACAGCCCTGCATGCCCCAGCCTAAGATGGGTGTCCTCCGGCGCAGATTTGGGGGGTTGGGGGGATGGGAGGGGCTGGGTGCTGGAATGTGGGGTTTGGAGAGCAACCCAGGGAAGGAGACTGCTGTTGACCATGAGGAGACGGGAGTGAGGAGCCCCANCACAGAGAGAATGCAGCAGGACAGCGTGAGGCCTATGCAGATGGCCCCTGCCACAGCCCTCAGATGGGTGTCCACCGGCGCAGATTTGGGGGGTTGGGAGGATGGGAGGGGCTGGGTGCTGGAATGTGGGATTTGGAGAGCAACCCAGGGAAGGAGACTGCTGTTGACCGTGAGGAGATGGGAGTGAGGAGCCCCACAACCAGAAGTGCTCATGGAGGAAGCCTGGACTCCGTAGAAGCAAAGTGCCATTAGTGAGTGACATGCAAATGGCGGGGCTCTCCTCATGCACCGGCCCTTGCCTCCATGGGCACGTGGGAGGGCTCCCACTGCAGCTGACCTGTGGTCCCCCTCCATCGCTTCCTCCACCCTGTCCCTACTCACTCTGACCCCCAACTGATAGGCTTTGGAGTTCCAGTCGCTACCCCAGCACCCTCCCACCTGGGCACCGCTTCCGCCCCAACTGTCAACTTGGCTCCTTCCTGCCCAATGGGCTTCTGTACTCCAGCAACCTCTAGGGCAGACTCTGGCGGATGGTCCATACTCAGAGGTGGGGCTGAAACCACAGCTGAGCCCCAGGGGCCACGTCACTGAAACAGAAGAGCTGAAACCTCTCCTCGCAGCTGTGTCAGCTGTGGAGCTACGCCTCCACCGAAGCCTTCCGAAATTTAGTGCCCGTGAAACATCTGAAAAGACAACAAGTGCTCCTGCAGCTGGGAAAGGCCTGACTCTANAGCCCCAGGGGCCACGTCACTGAAACAGAAGAGCTGAAACCTCTCCTCGCAGCTGTGTCAGCTGTGGAGCTACGCCTCCACCGAAGCCTTCCGAAATTTAGTGCCCGTGAAACATCTGAAAAGACAACAAGTGCTCCTGCAGCTGGGAAAGGCCTGACTCTAGCAGCTGTGGGCTTTGTCGGCACGGTCAGCACGTGCACAGGGGGATGGGCGGGGTAGAAGCTGAGCGGCCTCCACAGCTCCCACAGCAGATCCAGGCACGTGACTGCAGCAGTCCTGGGTCCTGACTCAGTGACTCTGCACTGGCGGGCTGGTGAAAAAAATGCATGAGAGTCACCAGGGTCAACTGCCAGCATTGCCATGGTGAGACCAGGAGCAGTGCCAGCAACAGCGTACTTTGTGAACCCACACAACGGGCCAGAGGGAACACAGCAGAGCACATCCACAGGGGACCAGCTCCAAGGAGGAATACTCAGTGGCTTCTCTCCCAGTGGGAGCACTCCAATCCCACCTGCCTCACACCACAGATCAGAAACACCTCTGGGGATGTCTGCTGCAACAACTAGGGAACAGCCCCCACCTCTGACAGAACAGGGAGAACCACAGAGCAAAAGAAGGCCCCACTCGATATCCAGGGCAGGCTCTGGTCACAACACCAGTCAACGTCCCCTACCAAGGGCATAACGGCACAAGCCTCTGGACAACCTTACCCTCCAGGCAGCAGACACCAGAAGTAAGAGGAACTATGATCCTGCAGCCTGCAGAAAGGAGACCACAAACACAGTAGCTAGACAAAATGAGACAGCAACAAGGTGTTGCAGAGGAAGGAGCAAGGTGAAGATCTGCAAAGGACAAGAAAATGAAGAGGAGATAGGCAATCCACCTGAAAAAGAATTCAGAGCAATGATAGTAAAGACAATCCAAGATGTCTAAAAAAGAATAGAGGCATGGGTCGAGAGGGTATAAGAAATGTTTAACAATGATCTAGGGGAACTAAAGAACAAAAAAAGACGTAAACGATCCAATAACTGAAACGAAAAGTATACTAGAAGGAATAAATAGTAGAATAATTGAGACAGAAGTGCAGGTAAGTAAGCTGGAAGAAAGATTGGTAGAAATCACTGACACAGAATAGAATAAAGAAAGAAGAATGAAAAGAAAGGACAGTCTAAGAGACCTCAGGGACAACATTAAATGCGCCAACATTCCAATTGTAGGGGTCTCAGGACCCAACTGAGCAACTTCACTTTCACTTTCATGCATTGGAGAAGGAAATGGCAACCCACTCCAGTGTTCTTGTCTGGAGAATTCCAGGGATGGGGGAGCCTGGTGGGCTGCCGTCTATGGGGTCTCACAGAGTCGGACACGACTGAAGCAACTTAGCAGCAGCAGCAAAAGAAGAAAAAGAGGCAGGGCCTCAGAAAATAGTTGAAGAGATGATAGTCATAAACTCCCCTAGACTGGGCAAAGAAATAGTCACTCAAGTCCAGGAAATGCAGAGTCCCATACAGGATAAACCCAAGTAGGAACACATTGAGACACATAGTAATCAAACTAACAAAAAATGAACACAAAGAAAAATATTAAAAAACAAGAAGAAGAAGAAAAAGCAACAAACAATATATGGGGGATTCCCCATAAGGTTATCAGCTGATTTTTTAGCAGAAACTCTGCAGGCCAGAAGGAAGTGGTATATTATATTTAAACTGATGAAAGGGAAAAACAGACAACCAAGAATATTCTACCCAGCAAGGCTCTCATTCAGATTTGACAGAGAAATCAGGAGCTTTATAGATGAGCAAAAGCTAAGAAAATTTAGCACATCAGACCAGCTTTGCAATGGATGCTAAAGGAACTTCTCTAGGCAGAGGGGAGAAAAAGAAGCCAAAACTAGAAACAAGAAATAACAAATGGGAAAGCTCACTGGCAAAGGCAAACATACAGCAAAAGCAGGAAATCCCCATACAAATATGATACAAAAACCAGAAACCATGAGAAGACACTACAAATGCAGGGCATGGAACTGAAATTAAGACATCAGTGACTTAAAACAAATAAATATGTATAACTTTATCAAAATCTCATGGGAATACTTGTTGATAAATAATTTCTTTGGTTTTGTATAAATATATTTCTGGAAGTATGTTTCTTCACTGTTTTAGTTTGACTAAAGCAAAAAAGGAGGCAGTTTTAAATCTTTTGATCGAGGTTACTCATCTTGTTAAACAAACTTTTAAAAATCCACTTACTGTGAGTATTGAAGGATAGATTTTTTTTAATGGAGTATAATTGCTTCACAATGCTGTTAGTTTCTACTGAAAAACAAAGTGAATCAGCTATATGTGCACAGCTCAAGGGGTCCCTCTTGAGCTTCCCTCGCACATATCCCCATCCCACCACTCTAGGGCATCACAGAACACAGAACTGAACTTCCTGTACTTTATAACAGGCTCCCAATTGTTGCTGTTCAGTCACTCAGTCATGTCTGACTCCTTGCAACCACATGGACTGCAGCATGCCAGTCTTCACTGTCCTTCACTATTTCCTGGAGTTTGCTCAAACTCACATCCATTGAATCAGTAATGCCATCAAACAGTCTCAGCCTCTGTCTTCTCCTTCTCCTCTTGCCCTCAATCTTTCCTAGCATTGGGGTCTTTTCCAATGAGTTGGTACAGGTGGCCAAAGTATTGGAGCTTCAGCTTCAGCTTCAGTCCTTCTAATGAATACTCAGCGTTGGTTTCCTTTAGGACTGACTTGTTTGATCTCATTGCAATCCAAGGGACTCTCAAGAGTCTTCTCCAGCAGCACAGTTCGAAAACATCAATTCTTCAGCCAGTTCTTCAACTCAGCCTTCTTTATGGTCTAACTCTCACATCCATACATGACTACTGGAAAAACCATAGCTTTGACTACATGGACCTTTGTTGGCAAAGTGATGTCTCTGCTTTTGAATGTGCTATTTAGATTTGTCATAGCTTTTCTTCCAAGGAGCAAACATCTTTTAATTTCATGGCTACAGTCACTATCCACAGTATTTCTGGAGCCCAAGAAAATTGTCTGTCACTGTTTCTATTGTTTCCCCACCTATTTGCCATGAAGTGATGGAACTGGACAACATCATTTAGTTTTTTGAATGTTGAATTTTAAGGTTCCCACTAGCCATCTATTTTATACTTGGTAGTGTATACATGTGAATCCTAGACTATTGTTTCTTTACCTCATTGTGAAAAATGAGGGCATTGTAATTCCAAGACAGTGTGCTTGTAATTGATCCCAGTGGTCATTACATGGCTATTATTATAGAATTCAGCCTACAAAGGTCAAAAGTTAAAGGATTACACACATAATTTGACATATTGGTTTCCATTTTGTTTTCATGTAAAGTGCTCTATTTTCATCCAGACTTTTAGTCATCAGTTACCATGATGTAAATAAAACACAGTGAATCTTACAAAATTTTGCCATAAAGGGACTACATCTAGGTTCACATAATCTTTTTATGATGCCATGTACTATATTGTGTTTTTTAAAATGTACATTATATAAAGAATGTAAAACTCAAAGGCAAAGACTATAAATTTTTAGTAAAGTTCTTCAAAGACACACTGTCTGTGCTCAATACATTTGAAATAGCAAGTGAAAAAAAAAAAATCTCATGGGAAATACAAACCAAAAGCCTACAATAGATACAAACATAAAAAAGAAAAAGCAATTTAAACACAACACTAAAGATGGAAATCCAACCACAAGAGAAGAAAACAAAGAGGGAGGGCAGAATAAAGACCTACAGAAATAAACCCAAAACATTTAAGAAAAATGGCAATAGGAACATACATATGAATAATTACCCTAAATGTAAGTGGATTAAATGCTCCGACGAAAAGACAGACTGGCTGAATGAATACAAAAACAAAACCCATACATATCCTGTCTATAAAAGATCATTTTAGACCTAGAGACACATAGAGACTGAGAGTGAAGGAATGGAAAAATATATTCTATGCAACTTGAAATCAAAAGAAAGCTGGATAGCAATACTCATATCACACAGGGAGGGAGGTGGGAGGGGGGGCTCAGGATTGGGAACACGTGTACACCTGTGGTGGATTCATGTTGATGTATGGCAAAATCAATACAATATTATAAAGTAATTAGCCTCCAGTTAAAATAAATAAATTTAATTTTTTAAAAAAATAGACTTTAAAATAAAGACTGTTACAAGAGACAAGGAAGGACACTGCATAATGATCAAGAGATCAATCAAAGAAGAAGATGTAACAATTATAAATATATATGCCTCCCAGTATTGGAGCACCTCAACATATAAGGCAAATGCTAACAGTCCAAAGGGGGAAATCAAGAGTGACACAATAATAGTGGGGATCCTTAAACACCCCACTTACACCAATGAACAGAAAATCAGTAAGGAAACACAAGCCCTAAATGACATATTAGACCAGTTAGACTTAATTGCTATTTATAGAGCATTCCATCCAAAAGCAGCAGAATGCACTTTCTTCTCAGTTGAACACAGAACATTCTCCAAGATATATTACAAGTCAAGCTTTGATAAATTTAAGAATATTGGAATCATATCATCTTTTTCAGCAACAACACAATGAGATTAGAAATCAATGACAAAAATAAACATAAAGAACACCAACACAGGCTAAACAATACATTACTAAATAACCAAGGGATCACCGAAGAAATCAAAGAGGAAATCATAAAATACCTAGACACAAATGACCAAAAACACGGAACAGCAAAACCTGTAGGACACAGCGAAAACAGTTCTGAGATGGAAGTTTATAGCAATACAGTCTTCCCTCAAGAAACAAGATAAATCCCAGATCAACAAACAAACCTTACACCTGGGCTTCCCAGGTGGCAATATTGGTAAAAACCTGCCTGTCAATGCTGAAGACGTAAGAGGCGTGGGTTCGATCCCTTGGTCGAGAAGATCTCCCGGAGGAGGGCACAAAAACTTGCTCCAGTATTTTGGCCTACAGAATCCCATTGGCAGAGGATCCTGATGGGCTATGGTCCTTAGGGTCGCAAAGAGACAGACATGACTGAAGTGGCTTAGCATGCACACACACTACCTAACACCTAAAGCAACTAGAGAAAGAAGAACAAAACAATGTCAGAGTTAGTAAAAAGAAAGGAATCATAAACATCAGAGCAGAAATAAATGAAATAAAGAAAATGACAGCAAAAATGAATGAAACTAAAAGCTAGTTCTTTGAGAAAATAAACAAAGCTGATAAACCTTTAGCAAGAGTCACCAAGAAAAAAGGGAGAGAACTCAATAAAATCAGAAATGAAAAACGAAGTTACAACTGTCACTACAGAAATGTAAAGTATCATAAGAGACTACTACAAACAATTTTATGCCAATGAAATGGACAAACTTAGATGAAATGGACAAATTCTTAGAAAGATACAAGCTTTCAAGACTGAGCCAGGGAGAAATACTAAGAACAGACACAAGTACTGAAGTTGAAAATATGATTAAGAAACATCTAGCTGGGATTTCCTGGTGGTCCAGGGGCTAAGACTCTGTGCTCCCAAAGCAGAGGGCCCAGATCTGATCCTTGCGGAAGGAACAAGATCACACACACCACAAATAAGCCCCAGCACAGTCGAGTGAATGAATGAATAACTAAATTTTTTTGTTTTTTAAGAAATTTCCAATAAACAAAAGTCAAGAGCCAGATGGCTAAACAGGTGAAGTCTATCAAACGCTTAAAGAATAATTAACACCTATCCTTGTGAATCTCTTCCAAAATTTGAAGAGAAATGAACACTCTCAAGTTCAATCTACAAGGCCACCATCACCCTGATACTAAAACCGGGTAAAGATAACACAAAAAAAGAAAATTACAGGCCAACATCACTGGTGAACATAGAAGCAAAACTCAACAGAATACTAGCAAACTGAATCCAACAATGTAGTAAAAGGATCATATGCCATAATCAAGTGGGATTTATGCCAGATGCAAAGATTCTTCAAAATATGCAAATAAATCAATGTGATATATCATATTAACAAACTAAAGAATAAAAATTATATGGTCATCTCAATAGATGCACAGAGAGCTTTCAGATTCAGCACACATTTATGATGAAAAGTCTCCAGAAGTAGGCACAGAGGGAAACTACATCAACATAACAAAGGCCATATGTAACAAACCCACAGCAAATATTCTTTTCAGTGGTGGAGACTGACAGCATTTCCTCTAAGGTCAGGAACAAGACAAGGATGTCCACTCTTACCACTATTATTCAACACCGTTTTGGAATTCCTAACCACAGCAATAAAAGAAGAAGAAAGAAAGAAAAGGAATCCAAATTGGAAGAAGTAAACCTGTCACTGTTTGCAGGTGACGTGAGCCTATACATAGAAAACGCTAAAGATGCTACGAGAAAACTTCTAGAGCTCATCAGTGAATTTGGTAAAGTTGCAAGATAGAAAATTAATGTACAGAAATGTCTTGCATTCGTATATGCTAACAACAGAAGATCAGAAAGAGAAATCAAGGAAACAATTCCATTTACCATGGCATCAAAAAGAATAAAATTCCTATGAATAAACCTACCTTAGGAGGCAAAGACCTGTACTCAGAAAAGTATAAGATACTGATGAAAGGAATCAAAGATGACACAAATAGATGGAAAGACAGAGCATTTTCTTGGTTTGGAAAAATCAATATTGGGAAAATTACTATACTACCCAAAGCAATCTACAGATTCAATGCAAATTACCAATTGCATTTTTCACAAAATTAGAACGAAACATTTTACAATTTGTATGGAGACACAAAAGACCCCAAATAGCCAGAGGAATCTTCAGTTCTAGAAAAAGTGAAGCTGATGGAATCAGGCTTCCCTGACTTAAGACTATACTACAAAGCTGCAATCGTCAAAATAGTATGGTACTGGCACAAAAACAGAAGTATAGATTAGTAGAACAGGACAGGAAGCCCAGAATAAACCCACACACCTATGGTCACCTAATCTATGACAAAGGAGGCAAGACAATACAATGGAGAAAAGACAGTCTCTTCAGTAAGTGATGCTGGGAAAACTGGACAACTACATGTAAACAAGTGAAATTAGAATAATTCCTTATACCATACACAAAAATAAGCTCAAAATGGATTAAAGAGCTAAATGAAAGGCTAGCTCTTACAAAACTCTTAAGAGGAAAACATAGGCAGAACACTCATTTACATAAATCACAGCAAAATCGTTTTTGATCCACCTCCTAGAATAATGAAAGTAAAAATAAAAATAAACAAATGGGACCTAATTAAACTTAAAGGAAAGGAAAGGTTTCCTTTGTACAGCAAAGGCAACCATAAACAAAACAAAAAGACAACCCCTCAGAATGGGAAAAAGTATTTGCAAATGAAGTAACAATTAAGGGCTTTATCTCCAAAATAAACAAAGAGTTCATTCAGCTCAATATCAAAAAATCAAACTGAATCAAAAAAAAACAAGATGGGCAGAAGCCCTAAATAGACATTTCCCCAAGGAAGATACACAGATGACTAAAAAGCACATGAAAACAAGCTTATCATCACTAATTATTAGAGAAACGTGAATCAAAACTACTACAAGGTATCACCTCACACTGGTCAGAATGGCCATCACCAAAAATCTATAGACAATAAATTGTGGAGAGGATGTGGAGAAAAGGAAACCATCCTACAATGTTGGTGGGAATGTAAATTTGTACAGGCACTATGGAGATCAGGATGGAGTTTCCTTAAAAACTAAAACTAGAGCTACAAATATGGTCCAGTAATCTCAGTCCTGGGCATATCCAGAGAAAACCATCAATCAAAAAGATACATACACCTCAGTTTTCATTGCATCACTATTTATAAGAGCTGGGACAACCTAAATGTCCTGCTGCTGCTGCTGCTAAGTCGCTTCAGCCATGTCCAACTCTGTGCAACCCTATAGATGGCAGCCCGCCAGGCTCCCCTGTCCCTGGGATTCTCCAGGCAAGAACACTGCAGTGGGTTGCCATTTCCTTCTCCAGTGCAGGAAAGTGAAAAGTGAAAGGGAAGTCGCTCACCCGTGCCCGACCCTCAGCGACCCCATGGGCTATAGCCTTCCAGGCTCTTCTGTCCATGGGATTTTCCAGGCAAGAGTACTGTATAGTAATTCCATAAGTAATATGGAATATTATGTAACCTTAAAAAAGAATGAAATAATGCCATTTGCAGAAACATGGGTAGACCCAGAGATTTTCTTTCCGAGTGAGGTAAGTTATACTGCTGCTGCTGCTGCTAAGTCATTTCAGTCGTGTCAGACTCTGTGTGACCCCATAGATGGCAGCCCACCAGGCTTCCCCGTCCCTGGGATTCTCCAGGCAAGATCACTGGAGTGGGTTGCCATTTCCTTCTCCAAGTATGTTACACAGATAAAGATAAATATCATATTGCTCATATGTGGAAGGTAAAAGAAAAGGTACAAAACAGGATTAGAGTTACAGATGTAGAAAACAAATTTATGGTTCCAGAGGGTAACGGGATTGGGGACACATAAATTTGGAGATGGGATAGACATATACGTGTTACTATATATAAAATAGATAACTAATAGAGACCTAAATCAAATCCCTTATGACTATACAGTTGAAGTGAGAAAAGATTTAAGGGACTAGATCTGATAGAGTTTCTGATGAACTATGGACAGAGGTCCATGACATTGTACAGGAGACAGGGATCAAGACCATCCCCAAGAAAAAGAAANCTAAAGGAGACCAGTCCTAGGTGTTTATTGGAAGGACTGATGTTGAAGCTGATCCTCCAATACTTTGGCCACCTGATACAAAGAGCTGACTCATTGGAAAAGACCCTGATGCTGGGAAGGATTGGGGGCAGGAGGAGAAGGGGACAACAGAGGATGAGATGGTTGGATGACATCCCCGACTCAATGGACATGGGTTTGAGTAAACTCTGGGAGTTGGTGATGAACAGGGAGGCCTGGCGTGCTGCAGTTCATGGAGTCGTAAAGAGTCGGACACAACTGAGCGACTGAACTGAACTGAATAGAGACATACTTATTAGCACAGGGAACGCCACTCAATATTCTGTAATGGCCTATATAGGAAAAGAATCTAAAAAAGCATGGTTATATGCATGACTTATTGGAAAGACCCTGATGCTGGGAAAGATCNGCGTGCTGCAGTTCATGGAGTCGTAAAGAGTCGGACACAACTGAGCGACTGAACTGAACTGAATAGAGACATACTTATTAGCACAGGGAACGCCACTCAATATTCTGTAATGGCCTATATAGGAAAAGAATCTAAAAAAGCATGGTTATATGCATGACTTATTGGAAAGACCCTGATGCTGGGAAAGATCGAAGGCAGGAGGAGAAGGGGACAACAGAGTATGAGATGGTTGGATGGCATCACTGATTCAACGGACATGCACTTGGGCAAATTCCTGGAGATGGTGAGGGACAGGTGAGCCTGGTATGCTACAGTCCATGGGATTGGGAGGAGTTGGACATGACTGGGTGCCTGAACAACAAACGTGTATATATACATGTATATGTATTAAACTATATTAAAAAAATTTTAAGAAAAAAGAAAGTAAAATGAACAACAGAAGAGCTGTAAGTTGGATCTGTATTCAGAACCTTATTTACCTCTAAAAGCCTGAAAAATAACCCCTCAGTTGCTCTGAGGGAACTGCTCTGAAGAGGCAGGGAGGGAAGCCAGTGTATACGTGATCTTTGGATAGGGAATACGTGAAGTCAAGCACACATCTCAGTAAAACACCACTAGTCACCAGGAACAGATATTTCAGTTAGTGATTTTAGTGCTTTTCTATGTGTGGAAAGATGCAAGAATCTGGGTTCATTAAATTTCTCCCTAAGATATACATAACACTATCTAATGGGCCTGTTCTTCCAAAACACAGAGTACTTCATCCTATTTTTCACCCTGAATTCCTTTCAGGGTTCACTATCAATCCATGACTGAAATGCTAAAGACTTAGACCTTCTAGAACCAGATGGTAGGCAATAATCTTCATTTTACAATATTCATTACTTAAAGCTAAGAAGAATCGAAATCTTCTTGCTCCTGCAGACTTGGGCAAGGGCAATAAGAAGTTAGACAATGCAGTAACACAGAGAGACACATTTGCTCATAACTTTATAAATTAAGGTGAACTTTTCATTTAGCACTTAAAACACATCTTAAATGTCTATTGTGGGGGCTTCCCTGGTGGTCCAGTGGTTAAGAATCTACCTTGCAATGCAAGGAAAACCAGTTCAGTCCCCGGTCCGGTAAGATCCCACATACCTCGAAGCAATTACTAAGCCAGCGCTCTGGAGCCCTCGAGCTGCAACAACTGAACCCACGTGCTGCAACTACTGAAGCCCGAACACCTGGAGCCCGTGCTCCACAACAAGAGAAGCCACCTCAGTAAGAATCCTGCACACACAACGATGCCCCAGCTCGCTGCAACGAGAGGAAGCCCACACACAGCAGTGAAGACCCACCATAGCCAAAAAATCAAATGACTAAACAAATCTTAAAAATATGTATATCTATACTAGGAACAGCTGAAATTCTCCAAATACCATAACTGAAATTTAATAAGGCACATGATGGTTATGCTCAGAACTAGTCCATATTTCTCCATCTCCTGCACTTCTTTCTTTCCACTCTTTCCCCCTCACTTCCTGTAACTCCAGTCCTTTATTTATCCCTGTGGATACATTCTTAATTGCAGTTACTTCAAATTCTATCAATTAGGTAAACATTTCTCAGTACCTGGGGAATTAGAGGTAGTGTTAGGGGCTGTAAGAGATGAAACATGAGTGTAATAAGAGAGCAATCAGTATCTGCAATGTTGTGGTTTAGGTCATGCCAGGGCCTTTAGTACATATCTTTATTATTATTATTTTATTATTATTTGTAAGTCTACAGTTCAGAACCTACAGAATACTCTGGGTACATGAATCAGATAGCATTTGCCATAAATATGGAAACAGAGAGAGAAAATCTGTGGTATAGGATGAGAGCATTGGCTGGAAATGTGGTATGTGAACCAAGACTGCAAGCTAAGTTACTTCAGTCATGTCCAACTCTTTGAGACCGCATGGACTGCAGCCCACCAGACTCCTCTGTCCATGGCATTCTTCAGGCAAAAATACAGGAGTGCGTTGTCATGCCCTCCTCCAGGGGATCTTCCCAACCCAGGGATCGAACCCACCTCTCTTCTGTCTCCCGCATTGGCAGGCAGGTTCTTTACCACTAGGATGACCTGGGACGCCACTAACACCAATAAAAACAATTAGTTCAAGTCCAAGGCAATATATTAACATTTAAACGCTAAATTGCACACTGAGACCCTAAATCTGGCATGGTAAACTCCCAGCTCAGGTACCACTACCTGGCCCTGCCTCCCCTACACAAACATTCACAGCGGACTCTGGCTCTTATGCTCAAGAGGTTCTAACTCTTATCAGTGGGTCCCAGTTTTGTGCGCACTCAGTCGCGTCTGACTCATTGTGACCCCATGGGCCATAGCCAGCCAGGTTTCTCTTTCCATGGAATTTTTCTAGGCAAGAATACTGGAGTGGGTTGCCATTTCCTCCTCCAAAGGATCTTCCCACCCCAGGGATCAAACCAGCATCTCCTGCAATGGCAGGCAGATTCTTTACCACAAGCACCACCTGGATAGTGGCCTCAAAATCCCTGGCAGAACCCTTCCAGACCATCATTATCAAATGACTACAGCAAGTATTCAACAGAGTTCTATTTGCCATCACTATCTCGAATGGAGAGCAGTTCCAGTCCTCCTACCCGGGAGGGAAGGGGTGGAGGCAGGGATGCAGAGAGCAAAGGATAATGTGGGTGCTTAGCCATCAGTGCTTGGTCAGTTGCTGTTACTGAATGCCTGGTACTTGCCAAGCAGAAGTCCCGATTTTCCTCTTAAATTGCTAAAAAAAGAAGAAGAAGAAGTTGTAGAACTTGTACCCAGCACTCTCTGCTGCTGCTGCTGCTAAATCACTTCAGTCGTGTCTGACTCTGTGCGACCCCATAGATGGCAGTCCACCAGGCTCCCCCATCCCTGGGATTCTCCAGGCAAGAACACTGGAGTGGGTTGCCATTTCCTTCTCCAATGCATGAAAGGGAAAAGTGAAAGTGAAGTCGTTCAGTCATGTCCGACTCTTAGCAACCCCATGGACTGCAGCCTTCCAGGCTCCTTCATCCATGGGATTTTCCAGGCAAGAGTAACCTCTCTAGGGAGCTGTATTAGCTTCTTAGGACTGCAATATCAAAACACCACAAACTAGGTGGCTTAAAATCACAGTATTGTCTCACAGTTCTGAAGCTGGGAGTCTGAATCCAAAGTGTTAAAAAGACCTTGCTCCTGAGAAGAAGCGTCCTGAAACCTGCAGACGGATGCTTCCTTGCCTCTCTCCAATTTCTAGTCTTTGGGTGCTCTTTGGCATTTCTAGGCTTGCAGCCCCATAACTCAAATCTCTTCCTTTGTCGTTACGTGCCATTCTCCCTCTGGCTCTCTGTCTTCACGCAGTCATCCTCTTTTATTTTATTTATTTTTTTTTTAATTTTTATTTTATAGTTTGTTTTGCTTTACAATACTGTACTCATTTTGCCATACATTGACATAAATCAGCCATAAGTGTACCTGAGTTCCCAATCCGGACCCCCTCTTCCCCCCCCCTCCCCACACCATCCCTCCAGATCATCCCCACCCATCAGTCCCAAGCCTTCTGCATCGAACCTAGACCGGCNTTTTTTAGTTTGTTTTGCTTTACAATACTGTACTCATTTTGCCATACATTGACGTAAATCAGCCATAAGTGTACCCGAGTTCCCAATCCGGACCCCCTCTTCCCCCTCCCTCCCCACACCATCCCTCCAGATCATCCCCACCCATCAGTCCCAAGCCTTCTGCATCGAACCTAGACCGGCAATCCGTTTCCCTTATGATATCATACATGTTACAATGCGATATTCCCAAATCCTCCCACCCTCTCCCTCTCCCAGAGTCCAAAAGGCTGTTCTACACATCTGTGTCTCTCTTGCTGTCTCACGTACAGGTTTAACACCACCATCTTTCTAAATTCCATATATATGAGTCATCCTCTTTTATAATGCAACTATCCTATTTCCAAATAAGGTCACATTCTGGAGTACCAAGGGTTAGGACTTCCATGTGGCTTTTGGAGAACATGATTCAATCTGTAACCAGGGCTCAGCCAGAAAACCTCTTCATCCCTACCATTTTAAATTAAAAAAAAAAAGCAATGGATAAGATACCAAATTAAAAAGCATCAGCCCCCAATGATCATGAGCCTCTGCTTAACAACTCTAGGGACCATGTAGTTACCAGCACCTGAAATTGATTTCCCCTGATGTCATGCCCAAATTGGCCCACCTGTAACAATTCTGCAATGTGAGCTTGCAGGTGGCAGTCTCTGGGATATTTGAAGTGCCCAAGTCCACGTGGTTTCTTTCACCAGCTCAGTGTCCCCACGTCCCTTCATCTTTCATCCTGACACCTTTATGGCTGCTCTGCCCCATGTGGACTCCAGTTGGTCTTCCTTCTTAAACTGCAATATTAGTCACCAGGCAAAACACCCTGAAACATACTGAAATGAATCACGTCCCTTGTTGAGAAACGAGGCATTTGCTGTCTTGTCACTGACTCGGAAAAAACCATCTGGTCTTCTTCTGAGTGTTCTGCCAGTTGATGTCCCCTCATCCTGAACGCACACAGTTCTCCAAACTTTGAGAAAATCAAAGAGAGTAGAAGTCTCTACCAATCAGAGCAAAGAATCTTCCAAAGTCCTCTCACTATTCTCCTCCCTGGGGACGCAATCTCACAGGAAAACAGCCAGAAGAGAGAAGGCTCTGGCTCCCAGCTCATGGGACATGAAGAAGCAGCCGAAGGCAAAGGGGGAGACACAGTGCTTGCCTGAGACGGACTCACTGACAGAGAAAGTGAAAAATGACGGGAACTTCAGAATGCAGAATAGATATGGTAGACCTGGGAAGAAGAGGGCAATGGGTTACAGAGAGCCTTAGGGATTCACCCACGAGGTGCTCTGCCAGCACAGGAGGGGTCCTCATGGGGACGTTGCAGAGTCTGGGAGGAGATGCCTCACGTTCCTAATACAGTCGGTGGGATCAACAAAACTAGATCAAGGGGCACAATAGCCCCATATCGGAGCCTCCATAATCTGGATTCATCACTGGCATACAGGCTTCCCAGGTGGCTCAGTGGTAAAGGATCCACCTGCCAATGCAGTTCGATCCCTGGGTCAGGAAGATCCCCTGGAAAAGGGAATGGCAAGCCACTGCAGTATTCTTGCCTGGAGAATCCCATGGACAGAGGAGCCTGGTGAGCTACAGTCGACGTGGTCGCAGAAGAGTCAGACAAGACTTAGCAACTAAAACACAGCAATGACCTTGAATACACCGTTACTTGAACCTTCTTCAAGGACCCATTTTGAATCACCTTAGCAGAAACGATGACCTGGCAAGAGTAGGAAGGAGAAGAGAACCCATCCACCCCAGGGGAGCACCCCATCTCATCGATTGTGAGTACCAGAGATTGTGTCAGAGCAGGCTGTGAGCTGCAAAGGGACCCACCCAGAAGGAGCAATTCAACTAGAGAAGAGGAGAATTCCTTTACCTTCTACCCAGAGTTACGCACATCAGTTCAGTCGCTCACTCATGTCCGACTCTTGGCGACCCCATGGACTGCAGCACTCCAGGCCTCCCTGTCCATCACCAACTCCCGGAGCTTACTCAAGCTCATGTCCATTAGGTCGGTGATGCCATCCAACTATCTCATCCTCTGCCATCCCCTTTTCCTCCTGCCCTCAATCTTTCCCAGCATCAGGATCTTTTCAAATGAGTCAGTTCTTCACATCAGGTGGCCAAAGTATTGGAGCTTCAGCTTCAGCATCAGTCCTTCCAATGAATATTCAGGACTGATTTCCTTTAGGATGGACTGGTTGATCTCCTTGCAGTCCAAGAGAATCCCTAGTCTCCAACCTACGTTTTCTAGGGTTGAGATACAGATATGTTAATCTAAATATTAATATCTTCTCAGTGATTGCAATGACTTAAGGAATTAATTAATTGACATTGAAATGAGACATTAACTCAGGTCATTAAATTGACTTGGTGATCTAGAAGTTCCCAGCATCATTTAGGTAAGGAGTTTCTCAACCATAGAACTATTGATATTTGCCTCTCTTGATATTTGCCCTTTGTTGTGGTCTGCTCCTTGGAAGAAAAGTTATGACCAATCTAGATAGCATATTCAAAAGCAGAGACATTACTTTGCCCACTAAGGTCCGTCTAGTCAAGGCTATGGTTTTTCCAGTAGTTATGTATGGATGTGAGAGTTGGAATGTGAAGAAGGCTGAGCGCCGAAGAGTTGATGCGTTTGAACTGTGGTGTTGGAGAAGACTCTTGAGAGTCCCTTGGGCTGCAAGGAGATCCAACCAGTCCCTTCTGAAGGAGATCAGCCCTGGGATCTCTTTGGAAGGAATGATGGTAAACCTGAAACTCCAGTCCTTTGGCCACCTCATGCGAAGAGTTGACTCATTGGAAAAGAGTCTGATGCTGGGAGGGATTGGGGGCAGGAGGAGAAGGGGACGACAGAGGATGAGATGGCTGGATGGCATCACTGACTCGATGGACGTGAATCTGAGTGAACTCTGAGAGATGGTGATGGACAGGGAGGCCTGGTGTGCTACGATTCATGGGGTCGCAGAGAGTCGGACACGACTGAGCGACTGAACAACTGAACTGAACTGAACTGTGGGGTCGGGCACTGCAGGACATCTAACAGCATCCTTGGTCTCCACCCACTAGATAACAGTAGCACTATCTTCAGTTGTGACAAAAAAAAAAATCTCCAGTTATTGCCAAGTGTCACCCAGGATCAAAACCATCCCCAGTTGAGAACCACTATACTATCTGGTCCCATCACTTCATGGGAAATAGATGGGGAAACCGTGTCAGGCTTTATTTTCCAGTGGTCATGTATGGATGTGAGAGCTGGACTGTGAAGAAAGTGGAGTGCCGAAGAATTGATGCTTTTGAACTGTGGTGTTGGAGAAGACTCTTGAGAATAAGCTGAAACTCCAGTCTTTTGGCCACCTCACACGAAGAGTTGACTCATTGGAAAAGACCCTGATGCTGGGAGGGATTGGGGGCAGGAGGAGAAGGGGACGACAGAGGATGAGATGGCTGGATGGCATCACTAACTCGATGGACGGGAGTCTGAGTGAACTCTGGGAGTTGGCGATGGACAGGGAGGCCTGTCATGCTGTGATTCATGGGGTCGCAGAGAATCAGACACGACTGAACGACTGAACTGAACTGATACTGTCTTTAGGGGGCTTCCCAGGTGGCTCAGTGATAAAGAACCTGCCTACCAGTGCAGGAGATGCAGAAGACGTGGGTTTAATCCCTGGGTCAGGAAGAGCCCCTAGAGTAGGAAATACCAGCTGGCTCCAGTATTCTTACCTGGAAAATTTCATGGACAGAAGAGCCTGGAGGCCACAGTCCACGGGGTCCCGAAGAGTCGGACTGTGCAGGCATGCATACTATCTTTAACATTTCACAGAAGCCTAGAAATTTTGTGGCAAGAAAACTGTTAACACCAAGGAGAAATCCAGAAAATATACCTGAAACATTTGTGGATGCAAGAGTCCATGCCTCCACTTTCCTGGGTATACAAAGTGTGCATTCTCTGTGCTCGGTCACTCAGTCGTGTTCAAGTCTGTGGCCCCATGGACTACAGCCCACCAGGTTCCTCTGTCCAGGGGATTTTCCAGGCAAGAACACTGAAGCCGGTTGCCATTTACTACTCCAGAGCATCTTCCCAACCCAGAGATCAAAACTGCATCTCTCGCGTCTCCTGCATTAGTAGGCAGATTCTTTACCACTAGCATCATCTGGGAAGCCCATGCATTCTGTATTTCTGCATAATTTCCAGAAGCTAAGTGAGTCCTCACCTCACAATTTTCATGTGTATCACTTACCTCTCCACACATCCCACTCCAACAAGTGCAAAGAAGGAGGAGGGAGGTGGCCAAGTTTCTCTCCTTTCATTATGTCAGAATCTAACAATAATCACCCCTAAAATCTACCCTCAGACGTCCCATTCCTCACCATTAAACAGGTTTAGGTGAAAGAGATGTGCTATACACATGATGTAAAACAAAGACAGCACTGGTAATAAATCGATGGAAATGTTCCTTTTTATTGATAAAGCATGATTTCCTATTGAATACATAATCAAGGACAATTAATAATACAACCATATTCTAACACTTAAAATTTAAGCTTTCAGAATCACCCTGGTTCAATATATAAAGCTTTAGTTTCTGTGAAAATGTTTGATTTCAATAGTGTCCTTCTTATATGCAAACCAGGTCTTAAAATAGATTTATGAATACAATTTTATAAAGCCTACTGTGTGCAGAAGAAATTGACTCTACCACATCAACTGCACCTCAGTAAAAATCCAAAACATAAAGGTGTGAAGGACCAGAATAGAGCCACATTCTATTAAATCTATCAAAGATAAATCTTAGAGCTCTGTAAGTGGAATATGGAACTATCCTCTACCACTGATTCAATACTCGGACAGGAAAGTGGCAAATCATGGCCTCATGACATGGGATTTTTCTTAAATACGCACCAATATCATCTTCATTATAAAGACACACACATTCCCATGTGTAAGTGCCCTGTGCAATGAGAAACTCAGAAATCACCCAGGAAATATCCGTTTTCCTGTATTACAACTGCTGAAATGAAACAGCACTTTATGGAAGGATGTACGTGGCACTGTCTTATGATGGGGCGCATGAAAACACAACTCAGTGGCTAGAAATAGTTTGGAAACAAGCCTACACACGACTGGTATATTCTTCATTAAAAATGTGTATTTATGGCTTAGTTTCCTGAAGAAAGTAGTGATAAAAATACCTGCACCTCAAATTACTCCCAATACGACTTAAGATATTTAATATTAACACGAATATCAATTGAGTAGATGACAGGAAATTTTTAACTTCTTAAATGTGCTATGCTTTACTGGAATTTGAAAACAAATAAAAAATAGAATATTCTTCTAATAGAAGCCTCTTAGGGTATATAAGGGTATATATATATTTATATATTTAGGGTATACAAGGTTCTGAAGCTTCTCCAAGTCAGTCCACTAACTGTCTCAAATTTACAAAATGCAAGAAAATGACACACCCACAAATAAGTAATGGCACCTGGACTCATGGGAGCCACTTACTGGACTCCAAGTAAGTACTGTCTTTATGACAAAGAACCTTGTCAGGGAGGTATTTACAACATATTTTTATAAAAATCAGTATTAAACTTCAATAAAGCAAATTAGAAGTGAGGTTGTTACAAAAAAACTCCAGATTACATGCTGGAAGACTAACAAAACGGCTCCTTTAAAGACTGATAAAGAAAAATCGTAGCTCCAATTTTTAAAACTGGATGGTCAGAAATGTTGAATGATATCAAAATAATTGAATTGGATCAAAATAATCAAAATAAAGATGACTAGCATTCTGTTGCCAGAATATTTGTAACTAAATTTAACATAAAAAGAAATTATGATTAAATATAACCTTTTAAAAAAAAATTATTAGGCTCAGGCCCAGAAAATGGAAGCAGGGAGAATTATGCTATGTACAATTCTGAAAATTCCCACATGTAGAATATAGCATTGCATATGTAAGTAACAAACTGTTAGGCAATAAGCATATATCTGGATTTTAACACAATGTTCCGCAAATTACAATATAACCAAAATACAAAACCAAAGTTATTGTTAGAGTATTTTTTAAAACATAAAGTATAATAGGACAATACAATAAGAGGAACTTTTTCATTGACCCAACATATTTTAATGGGTTTTAATTACTTTTTTAGAATTATAACTGAAGGCAGTAACATGTTGAAACCAAATATAATAGCGTTGATCTGTCCCTGAATTTATGTGGCTACTAGTTATTCCCAACATTCCATGTCTGGAACCCCTGGCCAGTCAAAACTGGAAGCAACATATGCTGGTGTCTTAATAATGAGGTTCCCACTCAGCAGGAAAGAAGGAGAGACTTCAGATTTATACCAGTAAATGAAATTGAGGGCACTAGAGAAGTTTCACCATCAGGAAAGTAAAAGGCAAAACGTGGTTTTTAGTATTTTTACTCATACTAAGTGCAGAAAAGAGTTAATAATGTCAATTCCTGCTTCTACTGCTCTCCTTTAACCCAGATGCCTGCGGCTTTTCTGGACCCTTTTCATCCCAGCCCATGGCCGTCACAGAGCCTTCCTCCAAGAGGCATCCCCACTGCCCACACACCTCCAACCACGGACCGCCCTCTCCCCACTGTCCGCTCCCGCTCTTCCTCCTCAATCCCATCCTCCTCCTCTCTTTCAGTACATTTTAATACATCTGCAATGTATTTTTAATACATTAAAATATTAGTTACAAGGTGAGTGTTTAACTTGAAACTCTGAAATAATTCACACAAAAAATCAGACCTCTACTTTTTAAATGAAATACAGTTTTAAAAAGCTACACTGTCTTCCAATGGTTTTCCATTCTTGTGTTCCCTAAGATTCTATANCCTCCTCCTCTCTTTCAGTACATTTTAATACATCTGTAATGTATTTTTAATACATTAAAATATTAGTTACAAGGTGAGTGTTTAACTTGAAACTCTGAAATAATTCACACAAAAAATCAGACCTCTAGTTTTTAAATGAAATACAGTTTTAAAAAGCTACACTGTCTTCCAATGGTTTTCCATTCTTGTGTTCCCTAAGATTCTATACGTGAAGTCTGGTATGTTACAGAACCAAAAGCTATTGATGGGCAGTCTGAGTTTCTCTGGGCAGCAGCGCTGGAAAGCGGGATCCTTTGCCAACACCCTCCTCCAAGTTCATTTTAAGATACTTTCACCAAAGAAGTCCTAACATATAAAAGCCAAAAATCCCACACAGGAAAGCACAAACCCAAGTGTCTTTTTCAGATCGGACTGTTTCAGAGGGGTAACACTAGTAAAAACTTCTCCCCACTTGAAAGTATATACAAGAAAATTATATATTTGTTATTTAACTGTTCTCTCTCCATAGACCACCCTCTAAGAATCTATTTTCTAAATTCAGATTTCAAGCTTTAGAAACCTGAATATTAGTAATTCCTACCTTTGTGTCCAAAATATCCATAAGCAAACCATGAATATCCACTCCACTGTAATTTCTTTAAATTCACTAAAATAAAAACATCCTTTTCAAAATTCACTTTAAAATATATTATTTGTATATTTTAATTTTGGATTTATTTTTAAACAGCTGAAAATACTATAACGCAGCTTCTCTGCAGCCCACAACAATTACGTTTCTACATCCCCTTGAGACAAATGCTGGGTTTAGGAGTAAAATTTAACCACTTTTTAGATTTAGTAAAAGATCTTAAAATATTTCAATGTTTTTCAAATGAAAAAAGAAAGAAAGAAGGGAAGGAAAGGAAGAATAAAAAAAAAGAAAGAGGTGAGAAAAGAGGACAAACAGCAAAGGGAGAAGAAAGGAATCTCTCTTTTAAAACTTCACTCACATAAATGAGTATTATCCTTCTGAATACCAGGTAACCAATGAGCCAGATGCTCAAAATTCAAGAATCTTCTGTAAGGTTCAGAGCAAGCATTAGATGTCAGTGGACAGCTGGTGGTCTGACGCTCAGACACCATAATCTAGAAGGTTCCACAGGACCCTGGCCGACAGTGTACAGTACTTCACATCTCTCTGACCCCCATCAAACCCCAGCTTCTTTCCCAGACCACAGGGAGGTCAGTCTGCTGCATCTCATACAGGATTTGGTTGTGTCCCCCTGGTGGCTCAGATGGTAAAGAATCCACCTGCAATGCAGGAGACCTGGGCTCAAGCCCTCTGTTGGGAAAATCCCCAGGAGAAGGAAATGGCTACCCACTCCAGCATTCTTGGGGAGAATTCCATGGACAGAGGAGCCTGGTGGGCTACAGTCCATGGGGTCATAAAGAGTCAGACACGACTGAATGACTAACACTTTCACTTTCCAAATGAGCATTCCCCATGACTCACACGTGTCTCCTGGTCTAGGGTCTTCTTGTCCAAGTCCCATAAGGCACGTGTGGCAATGCTCTCTGACCCTCAGCCTGAACAAAGCCTGCGTGTTCAGGGGCTGGAGGCTGGGTACACAGAGAAGATCACCCGGGGCTCCTCTGATCACTTCCCAGTGACCTCCACCTCTGAGCCATGGGCAGCACAGTAAAGCCCAGTCTCTCTGCTTCCCTCCAGAGGGAAAGCAGGCAAAAAGCAAGGGACGGGGTATGTGACTACATCTGAAGTGGAACAACATAATTATCCCTTAAAAAAGAAAAATCACCACCTCCATCCTAAGGAAAAACACTAATAATAAGAAAGATGTACTGAGACCATGGGCTTCCCAGGGGGCACTAGTGGGAAAGAACCTGTCTGCCAGTGCAGGAGACATGGGTTCCATCCCTGGGTGGGGACGATCCCTGGAGGAGGGCATGGCAACCCACTCCAATACTCTTGCCTGGAGAATCCCATGGACAGAGGAGCCTGGCGGGTTCATAGCATCAAAACGAGTCACACAGGACTGAAGCGACTTAGCACAGCAGAGCACAGCACTGGGACCACTGGGGTGGGTGGGGTGGGCAGGGCTTTGGGCTGGATACAGAAGGGAAAGAACAAGCTCTTCCCTTGGGCTTGTTTCACTGTTAATACTAAAGCAGAGACTGACATATAGCAGTGCTTAAGAATCCAGGCTCACTCATTTCTTCTAGAAAATGAAAAGAATCATCTAAAATAATGCATTTATTCTGGAGAAAACACCACCTCCAAAAAAAATACTAAAAGATTTTAAGAGGGGGAAATAAAAGAATACAGCTGCAATAATCCTTGTTTTTGTTCCACACAGAAGTCAGGGGGGAAAAAACATCTATGCAGCTACACATACAGGGACCTGTTGTTACTAATACATCTCCCCTACTTCTAGCCCCCTCCCAACTCATAAAAAGAAAAACATTGATTTTTCCAAACAGAGGTAATATCTGATTGTGAAGACAAGACAGTCGCATGTGGCTTTCGGAAATGCAAGTGTTTCCCGGAGTCTTTAGGAATCAAATCACGGCCAACGCTGCAAGGAGAACAGAAGCGCGGGACAGAGCAGGAGGAGGCGGGCCGGCAGGCGCGGGAGGCGGGCGGGGGCTGCGGCGCAGGGGCCGCAGGCCAGCGCGTCCCCGCAGAGGTCACAGGAGGTCAGCTGCGCTCTCGAGTTGTAGCTTCTTACGGCTCGCCGCCCTGTTCAAAGAGGCAGACGCCGCTTTAGATGCCTCCTGCGTTTAGAAACAGGTACTCGGCCAAAACTTAACTGCCTTTCGATACACTTTTCTGAGTTTTCCGTTCTTCACATAATTTTAGTTTTCTTTACAAGAAAAACAGCAAAACTGCTCACAAGGAGCCCAAACTGCGAAGTAAGTCCAAGAGAGAAACAGGGCTTTCAAGTCCCTTTTCTGTACCCCCAGCAGCTGGCCAGCATTAAAAGAGAAAAAAACAGACCCTAGCTGCACAGCTCAGGTCAAGCGCAACCTGAAACCCTTCCTGGAAAGGGAAAGGCTGTACCTTGAGGATGTTTTAACCTCCTTGAGACTTCATTTTTGGATGCCATTTTCTATGCCTTCAAGTCAAGTTCTAATCATTAGAACTACTGAAGAGAAATATATTTACGTGGACTTTATTTTAAAATGCAAAAATATGAAAATAACTCGGTGTCATGCCCTGTTTCAGTGTCTTAAAATGTTAAGCAGATAGTCTCTAAAACTACTGAACTTGAGTAAATTTTATAGTACAAGCTAATATTTTAAAAAATTAGAGCACCAACAGCATTATAATAAACCTACTATAAAGCATAAATGATTTTTATTTTTACAGTTTTTAAGAAACTTTCTATTTCCAAATTTCTTCATGGTTTTACATTGTTTTAAATTTTATAAATATGCTTTCTGACTCTAGGGTTTTTCAGAATGGGTTTTATTATCCTGATCTTACCCATGTTTTCATTTTAAATGCCCCCCAATACATAAGTCATTTTCCACAAAAAAGCTTTACGGAGACTGAATCTTTTTTGCTTCTTATATGTTTAAAATGTTCTCCATACACCTGAGAAATATCAATTGGAGAATCTTTCAACTAGATTATTAAATAAGAAATTTGGATAAATTCATTATTTTGTCACTGAGTCTCTAGCTGAGTCTTTCATCCTTTCACAAGAAAAAAAAAATGCTGCATCAGTTTGTCCGCAAAATGTCGCACAAGAACTGGGTGAATGCCCTACCCCAACTCGAATAGGAAGCAAAAGATGAGAGGAACTGGCTTGTTGACTTAGGAGGAGACCAAGGTGGTGCTACCTCTTGAAGACCCGGTGAAGACTCCCAACCATGTGGACAGGTTCCCTGTACTCTAAAGTGTAATGATCTACAACCGCCTGGGACATGAAAATGTTCACGATTCTCATGCATTCTGATGATTCTGAGCCACTAGGAGTGCTTATTCAGGATGAAGGTGATTACAAGCAGAAACATTAGCTTGCAGGTCTCACATCGACAAAAAGTCACTCCTTGACTGAACGGAGATTTGTCCTGACCAGCTTAGATGATCTCCAAACCAGATCTCTACTTTCACATTTTAAATTTCTAATACTTTATAAAGTAAAAGTTACCAATAAAATCAAAGAAGCTCAAGTTATTTTTCAGACTATATTTTTCTTGAAATTATTAAAAAAAAACCTGTTATAATAAATACATTTTAGCAAAACAAGCTCCCTCAGTGAAGAAACAGCTAAATCCCACTGAGGTTTGCCAACACAGATGGTGTTCACATTCTCTCCTGAAGAAGTCTTGTTTTAAAACCAGAACCAGATGGAGTGGGTGCTTGGAACAAGAACGTTGGAAACTGAACATAACTGGACTCTCTGTGTCAGTTTTGTTTTAACTTTTTTTTAAATTTTAACTGTGAGTTGAATATCTAAAATATTATGAGCAAAAACGTCATTTTAATATACGCAAAGTGCTATCTTGTGATTATATTTTGTAAATTATCCATTACCTTCATTTAAATGGAAAGCTCACCTCCTGCTGCACTGCCTCCTTCACTACCCCAACTACACCCTCCCCCACAAAACTAATTCAATAGATGGTCACTTTGAATGAATGAATGAACGCCTGCCTTAACTCCTAAAGTACTGGGAACTCCAGAACACACTTACTTGGTTCATAGTAGTCCACTATGGACACTGAAGCATCTTGTGTATGTGACACTCTAAAGCTTCTCACAGCAGGAATATCAACACAAAACTGGGTTTCATTTACCTTGAAAAATACAGAAGACTTTTAAAGAGGTGGCAGACTGTGTTCATGATAAAAGACATTTCTTTCTCTTATTTATCAAACAGTTATAGAAATTAACATTTAGGGAGCATTTCTACATACCCAGTACTATGGTAAACACTTTACATAAATCACATCATTTGTTTTGTAAAACAATCTTTGCATGATCAGTATGGTTCTTAGTTCCATTTTACTGAAACAGATACTGAGAATTAGAGTGGTTAAGGATGCAGGAGCCCAAGGTGCGTGTCCCTGGCCTTGGTGTTTCACCAAAAAACCCTCTCTCAGCCTTGCACCCCATCCTGGTTGCTGCTGCTGACTCACCCCAGTCCCCTTCTCTGGAGAATCACCCTCAGCTCATAGGAGCCACCTCATCCACTAAGTGAAGTAACCTCAGAGTCAGGGGGCACAGCCCCCAATCACTAAGGTACAAAAGGCCAGCCTCTTTGCCTCCAGGAAAGATACTTAATGCAATCTGGCAAAAAATACTAGTTAAGGAATCTGAAATTAATACATTCCTTCAAACATTTCATTACATACCAATTAGCGGGAAGTGAAAAGTCAGTCAGTCAAAATGTAACGGACACTAAAACTGGCCATTAACAAGAACATCACAGACACAGGACAAACTCCAACCCTAATTATATTATTAAATATATAAACATTAAATGCATTTTTAAAACCCTAAATTAGGCCCATGAGTGTCAAGCAGTATTTAATATATGGAAATTACTAAACAGCAAAAAGACTTTGAATTCATTTTAACAGCTTTATAACCAAAGTGCAAGTTTAAGTTTGAAGTCTCAAAACAAGGAGAATATTTAGGAACTAGCTTTTTAAAAGTATAGTCACTGCTAAAGCAATATAATTCTGATTCACACTTTGCAAAATTGGAATAAGAAACATACGTATTCCTCCCTCATAACATGAAATCCTAAGAACACTTAAAACTCAATTTCAACTGCACATATAAATTTCATGTAGATGTCAGAAGAATAAACTTACATGGCAGCAGTTTTGAGACATAACAAGTAGAGTCTTGAATTCCACACTAATCTTTCTCACAATATTTTATGCACCTTATTCCTGAATCAGTAATTTTCATACAACGGTGGGAAGAGTACATGAAAATTATATAATGATTTTCTGTAAAGACCAAACCTCTGAGAATATTCTATGATTCTAGCAGCTAACTTTTCAGTGCAGGAATGTTAACCCTTTGGGATGTATTAAACGCTTTCTCTCTCATGAAAGCACCCTGCACTGGGTCTTGACTGCCACTGCGGGCTTTCTCTAGCCGTGGCGAGCAGGGCTCCTCTCCAGCTGTGATGTGCACTTCTCGTTGCGGTGGCTTCTCTTGTTGCAGAGCACCAACTCTGGGTCCTCAGGCTTCTCTCCGGTTGCAGCTTGTGGGCTCTAGAATGTGGGCTCGGGAATGGGGGCACACATTGCCCCGTGGCATGTGGGATCCTAGTTCCCAGACCAGGGATGGAACCCAGGTCCCTTGCATTGACAGGAGGATTCTTAACCACTGAACCACTGGGGAAGTCCCTCATGAACATTTTAAAACATGTAATTAAAGCTTTCACCATCAGCAGCATTTAAATAAATATGTTCAGCAATTCCTTGAAGCATAGGAGTTCTCTGTTCGCGATCTGGACTATATTTTGGAAAACATATCACAACAATTTCTGTGTTGAACATCTGGTATGAAGTAATAATTTCATTATCAAGACTTTCATTAGGCTCATCATTAATAGTAATTCTCTTTAATTTTATAACAATGTCTTGTTAGTGTTGACAATAGATGGTTGCCATGTGAAAGTCGCTCAAGGACACCAAAAGCCAAAATAATGACATAAAGCAAACGTATAAAGTAAAGGTGCTTCTGGACACAGTAAAGAGTGGTGCCGCCAATGGTCACCGAGATGAAACCCAGGTTTCGTTACTTACCGAGTCTAAGTAGAGGTTGAGTTTCCCATGGTCATGTTCTACTTTTTTCACAGTATCACTCAGGGGAATGGCATCTGAGGACACAGTAAAACCACTGAGCAGGTTGACTTCCATTAGGGCCATGCCGCTTCTGGCTGGGCCCAGAAACCTAAATCAAGGAGGACAGGAGAGACAGAAACCCTTTAGGAAAAACCTACAGCTGTTGGCAAACTATCTTCACATAGAAACTAAAACTGCCGAGTGTTATTCCAAGTATTGATTGTTTCGTTGAAATAAGTTACTGTAGAAAACTGTAAAAAGATAACCCTTTCTTTACAGGTCTGAAATTCCTACAAGTTTCAACTACATGAGGAAGAGAACGGTGGGTCCACCTGTCAGCCAGCATGAAATGCCTACAACGCAGATGCCTTAGGCCCTGGGCTATAATGAGGGCAACCTTTGCCCCTTCAGCAGGCAACTCTGTTTTCCAGCGGTTGATTCCAAACCGCATTGCATTTTTCATTTTCTCCACAGTTGACTGCACTAAGCTCCCCGGCTCAAGGCTAGGAACTGAAAAAAAGGCATCACTTGACCAGTTAGCAGGAGATGGCGGCCAAGTCTTCAACAACCTTTTCTTCATCCGGTTTTAGAAAAAGAAGATCCAGTAGGGAAGGTCCTTCCCTTTCTTCTCCCACACACTTGGTGCACATTTTGTATTTTCTTTGGTTGCCTTGGGAGAATGACGAGCCTGGGAAAGTTTTATTACACTGCTTGTTTTCTAACCCTGCTGTACACACTGTGAGCATCAAAGCATCTGGGCACCAACAACGTTTTGTCTCCTTTAAAATAAATATTTTTCTAAAAAAGACTAGGTGACAAGAGCTTTTACTTTGGATCTGAAGGAGCCCAGTGTCGTTATGGAAAGCAGTTTGTCTCCAAGGTGGAAGTCTCAGCATCATTAAGTTCCTGTTGTCCTTTAAATGGCAAAAGCAAGAAGGGCCAGTAGAAAATCTTGCTTTTCAAAGCAGCAAATTGATGCCTGCCAAACATGACTGATTGAAAAGCCATACAGTACAAGTGCTGACTGTGGCTGGCTGGCAATCCCAGGCAGTCAAAACCGTCTGCTGGTAATGTGCTCAAGAAGAGATGCTGTTGAAAACCAATAGGGGCATTAAAATTGGAAGGGTTTTAGAGACGAGAAAAACAGCCACCCTGCCTAGATTCAATGACTGCAGTGTATCATCAGAAGTGCCTTAGCTGACCTGGTCTTTCCACCAGCCTGGGGCAGAATTTGTTACACTGCCATGCCACAGAGAAACCCTGTCTGAGGTGGGTAAGAGCCTGGACCTTACTGACGAGAATAAAGTGCCTGAAGCACCAGTTTTTCTTTTTATAAAGTGTCACTGAAAGAATTCATTTAGAATGCTATTTGTATTTCATAGCAGATTTTTCTCAAAAAACTAGTTGCAGCGTCTAAATCCTTTTTATAAAGCCCCCAACCCTGATTAAAACATTTACCTTCTCCAGATCCTACACACACACACACACACACACACACACACACAAGACATACATGTCCTCTACATAGCAGCTTGTTGCCCATCTGACTCTTGATGCTGGAATAAGATTTGGAATCCTGCATTTTTACCTGAGCCCCTTATAGTGAAGCCCCATCGTGGTCTGAATCTCAGTTTCACTTCTGTGTCTTCACCTGACCTCCCTAAGAGGTAAAATCCATCTCATTGCCCCGTAAGAGCAATCTGCCCTTTTCAAAACTAGAATTTTACTGACTTGCTCTAAGCAGCTCTTTGCAGGAAAACACCCTCCTCAGTAAAGCTCTTTTCTTGTCATTTTAGCAAAGCTGTATTGTAACTAACCTTAAACCAGGCACCCTCATCTTCTGCTCACCTCTGGCCCAAGCACACTTCTCAAATCTTTTGATCACACAGTATCTTGCCTAACCTGTTGGTTCTTTCCAAAGATCAAAGGGGTACAAATGAAGAATAAATAATTAACAGATGGCCAGATCTCTTCCCTAGCTTCCCCTTTAGTAATCTCATGAACAAACTCTGTGAACAAAACAGCACCTAGAGGAAGATCATAAGAAGTCGACAAGCCTGCGTGCAGGGCAAGGTGGTGATGGCTCTGACTCCCATCTCAATGACTGACTGAGACTGTTTTCCCAGTTTCCCTCTAAAAACCATTACTACTGAGCAGAATCCTCGGAGCTGGTCTCAGGATATGAGTCCACCTTCTCCCCAGACTGCCAGTTTTTCTTATTAAAGCATCTTTCCTTTCAACCAGCAACTGTCTCTTGGGTATTGATTTCTAAACAGCCAGCAGCCAGTTCAGTAACATTGTTTTCAGGAATCATTTTTATTCATTTTTGTCTCCTCTTTCAAATGTGAACATAAGGCCATATCTTTTTGGCTAACCTTAATATTCCAAATCCTGACACTACATAGTGGAAACAGCCAATATTTACTGAGTGAGTGAATGACTAAAAGACTAAACGAGAAAAGCAGGGATAATAACAGCACCAACTTTACAGAATAACACTAAGGATTAAATGAGTTGCATGTGCAAGTCATGGTACAATGCCTAGCATGTAAGTCTGAGATAAATGCAGATACTGTGCTGTGCTTAGTCACTCAGTTGTGTCCGACTCTTTGAGACACCATGGACACTAGCCCGCCAGGCTCCTCTGTCCACAGGGATTCTCCAGGCAAGAATACTGGAGTGGGTTGCCATGCCCTCCTCCAGGGGATCTTCCCAACCCAGGGATTGAACCTAGGTCTCTCACATTGCAGGAGGATTCTTTACTGTCTGAGCTACTGGGGAAGCCCAAATGCAGGTGGGTGTTGTTAATAATAAGAATAATAATAACTTGTTGTTATTCTGGAACAGAGCCCAGTTTCAATCTTAGAGAAGTATAATGGGAGTCCTTTTTTCTCAGCTAAAAAGGAAGCCACTGCAGAGAATCTGATATCCCCTTGCTGCTGGTTCAAAATGCCCAAATAGGTGAGGAAGGAGGCAAACACACGTGGTAATTTATAAAATCAGGAACAAGGAGACCCAAGATAGTAGGAATGGTAGCAGTAATGAAGAAGACTGGGTTCAGACAATGGCTAAGAAGACTGACCACCTGGAGGAACACCTAGAGATGACCTTAGGAGAACCTGGAGGTTCAGTATGACATCAGTGACATCCAGCCCACCAAGAGTCCAAGGTCAATCAGATGCTACAGTAAGTAAGTGTTAGCCCTTCAGTCATGTCTGACTCTTCGCAACCCCATGGACAACTCCCGCCAGGCTCCTCTGTCCATGTAATTCTCCAGGCAAGGGTACTGAAGTCAGTAACTATTCCCTTCTCCAGGGGATCTTCCTGACCCAGTGAAGAAACCTGGGTCTCCTGCATTGCAGGCAGATTCTTTACTGTCCGAACCACCAGGAAAGCACAATCAGACACTATGGGATATTTAAAAAGGGCAGGCTGCAGCTCGTCAAGATCAGTGCATAACAGAGTAACACCCAGCTTAACCATAGTAGATTGACAAAGAAGAAACTATAAAGTCTCTTGATTCGAGAACTTTCTGAAGGAGTTGCTCTCAAACTGCTGTATGCATCAGAATAAGCAAGAAGACTGAAGATAGCTTCATAGACCCTGAATCTGTGAAGTCAGTAGTCTTGAAGTGGATAATTTTTGCTTAACAAAATCCTTAGATGCTCTGGTAGAGAAGGAAATAGCAACCCACTCCAGTATTCTTGCCTGGAGAATCCCAGGGACTGGGGAGCCTGGTGGGCTGCCGTCTGTGGGGTCGCACAGAGTCAGACGCAACTGAAGTGACTTAGCAGCAGCAGCAGCTAAGTCTGGACACAGACCAAATTTAATAGTCGCTTTATTAAATGCTCCCAGAAGCTGTAAGTGCCTAAATATCCAATGCAAAGATCTTCTAAATCGGAATTTCACTGTGTCTAAAAAAACTAGGCTCTTCACTGAACTTGCACACTTTTATGAAGTTCTGAGCTAAGTGCATAAAACAAAAAGTTAAATGTGAACCTGGAATAATTGCTTAACAGAAAAAAGACCAACAAAAAGAAATAATCTATTTTGGAGTATTAATCGTGATTCATTACGGTTTTTGAATGGAAATAGTGGCAGAGTTTACTTTCTTAGGCTCCCAAATCACTGCAGATGGTGACTGTAGCCACAAAATTAAAAGATGCTTGCTCCTTGGAAGAAAAGCTATGACAAATCCAAGTAGCATACTAAAGCAGCAATATCACTTTGCCAACAAAGATCCATATAGTCGAAGCTATGGTTTTTCCAGTAGTCATGTTCAGATGTGATAGCTGGACCATTAAGAAGGCTGAGTGCCAGAGACTTGGTGCTTTTGAACTATGGTGCTGGAGAAGACTCTTGAGAGTCCCTTAGATAGCAAGGCGATCAAACCAGTCAGTCCTAAAGGAAGTCAACCTGAATATTCATTGGAAGAACTGATGCCGAAGCTGAAGCTCCAATACTTTGGCTACCTGATGCGAAGATCCAGCTCACTGGAAAAGACCCTGATGCTGGGAAGAATCGAAGGCAGGAAGAGAAGGGGATGACAGAGGATGAGATGGTTGGACAATATCACCGATTCAATGGACATGAGTTTGAGCAAACTCCAGGACCTGGTGATGGGCAGGGAAGCTTGGTGTGCTGCAGTCCATGGGGTCACAAAGAATCAGACATGACTGAGTGACTAAATGACAATTAAAGTTTTTATAAATTGAACCTGAGTTTTATTAAACTTTTCTATTAAAGCTTATTATAAACACAAGAAAAAAATTGCATATATTGATAACTTTGGCATGTGGAGAAAGGCTTAAATACAATTAGCATTCTAGTTTGTAATCAGAGTGTACTGTGTAACTAAATCTTTGCTAAATATAACTCCTTATAGTGATACAGTTAGATAACTACATAGTTATATAATTAAGTATATAAATAGTCATATGCTACTGCTGCGTCACTTCAGTCGTGTCTGACTCTTTATGACCCCATGGACTGTAGCCCACCAGGCTCCTCTGTCCATGGAATTTTCCAAACAAGAATACTGGAGTGGGTTGCCATTTACTTCTCCATAAATAGTCACATATATTTAATTAAATATTCAAATCTATTTTTTAAGGAGAAAGAAGGAGGACTTAGACACCAACCTTGTGCACACATTCAAATCCAAGTGATTGACATCATCTTTATTATCTTTTAC
This sequence comes from Neotragus moschatus, assembly GCA_006410615.1. Classification (NCBI taxonomy): domain Eukaryota; kingdom Metazoa; phylum Chordata; class Mammalia; order Artiodactyla; family Bovidae; genus Neotragus; species Neotragus moschatus. Next base: position 388,437 of record SJYA01001301.1, on the reverse strand, counting down.
AGCAACATCTAGGTCAAATGATTCCTGATCTTGGATAGATCTTCGGCTTATAGAAGATCTGGAATTTTTCACATTATAAATAACATTAAGCTGCAATAAGTAACAAAGAAGCATAAGTAATAAGTCATTAGCAATAAACTGGTTTAATTATATATTCTAAAAATTAAGTAATGGTTCTCTGGGATAAACTCAACTAAATTTGTAATTTTCAATCTAAAAAAATCTTAGTTTTACTAGCTAGCAAAATATCATTATTTACAAATATAATTATAAAAGTTAATAAACAGTGATTTTTAAAATTGAGAAAAATTGTTAGGGAATATTCAAAATTTCATAGATCATCATGGACAATATTTACAGATATTGTTTTTTTTCAAATACTGTAAAACATTCCCATGAGGGAACAAGCTAAACTATTGCCAAGTTTCTTAAAAGTATCCACTAATTTCTAAGCTCTGTTGCCCAGCTGGAGTCATTTTTCACAAACTGGAACTACTGGTTAGATAAATCAAAATATCTTTATCCAAAAGCCTTGGTGGAACAGAAACCTATTCAACTGCTAAGGCTTCTTTTTGATCATACAATGTTCTTCAAAGATGATAAAATAAATGATGGATTTCAAGTCAAGTGGGTCTTTATATCCAAGAAATCTGGCAGTTTGTTTCCAAAAAACAGCTTTGCTTTTTATCACTCAAAAGGGGTCAACATTACTGCAAACCTGAGAGTCTTCCTTACCCTCCTTTTTCCAGAGCACTTTCAAAAACATTAACTAAAGGAAATGTCAATATCTATTTCTGGGTAACCAGCTTTTTTGCAATTTTCTTCTCCATTATAAGAAGTACCTATTGGTCCCTACCTTTTGTTTTCTTCATATTGATACAGACGTCTACACAACTGGTGAACATTTGGTACCAGTAGGTACCAAATTTATTGCTGTGTCCTCAGACCTCATATAAAAATCACTTGACGTTATCTATATAGTAATTTATCTATATTTTGTTTATCAAGAATGAATGAATTCAAACCAATTTGGTAGTTTAAGTACATATAATTTTTCAAGCTTATCTAAAATTATCCTGTGTATTTACTTTTGGATTTATTATTCACATCAAAAGACAGATTGAGAATGAGTATTTTCACATGGTCTTTGTTGGTAAAGACCAATACAAATTATTCACTCTTTCTTCTTTCTGTCCTTTTCATTGAATACTGTTCCTTTTAATTGTGACTTTTCCCCCTGATTAAAAGAAAACATTTACTGTATTTTGAGTATTATACAAAATAATCTTCACATTATTTTTAAGTTTCCAAATTATACCTGACCATGTGCCCTAAGCATTGTGTCTTGGCAAAAGCATCTGTTCTCTCAACCAGGATAGTTGTGCTGGTTTTTGAAAAAGTATCTTTTCTCTATAACAGGCTTTTTAAAAAACTTTCTCAGGGCTTCCCTGGTGGCCAAGTGGTAAAGAATCCACCTGCCAATGCAGGAGACACGGGTTCAATCCCTGGGTTGGGAAGATCCCCTGGAGAAGGAAATGGCAACCCACTCCAGTGTCCCTGGGAAATCCCACATGGACAGAGCAGCTTGGTGGACTACAGCCCATGGGGGTTGTAAAAGAGTCGGACGTGACTTAGTGACTAAACAACAACTTTCTCAGTTGAGCTGTCATGGTTTGTTTGGTTTGTTTTTTCTAACCAAGTACACAATACATGAAAATCATGGGGACTTAAAACCATGTTTTGGGGATGCAAAATTGATTTTAAGTCCCCATGATTTTCATGTATTATTAAGTAAAATAACTTCCATTCAGTATTTTATATACTACCTCCACTGAACTGTATTCCAGTTACACCATAAAGGGTAGATTTCTTTGAATTTTCTTCCAATAGTAGAGCACTGAACATATTATGCTCTAATTGTTTTATTTACAATAATATAAAAATTTATATCAAAGGGACACATTTCCTATCTTCAAGTCAATTACTTATAATACCATGTTGACCTTCATCCTGTTACATGTATATTAAGAAATGGTAAGTAAATGGCAAGTAAAACGCTACATATTTATCAAGTCACAATAGAAACTCTACCCAGCATTACCTCTAAGCTATATTTTGACAAAAAAAAAGGTGAGAGTTCCCAACAATTCACATGACTCATACTGGAGGATTTTAACCCTCACCTCAAAAAGAATTTAATACTCAAGAAATATTCTTCTGACACATTAAGTCATATAGTTGCTAGTCCACTCACTAGCCAGTAATAGCTCTAAACGCTTTTTTTAAAGATAGTGATTTATTTTACTGTGAGAGAAATAAACCTTTAATAATTCTGTCATCTAAGTTAAAGATTTATCAGTGCCTCAAACCAAAGAATTATTATAGCAATTCATATTTAACAAAACAAACAATAAACATTATTACATACCTGACAAATAGCATATCCAAAACCATTTGCAGAAACATTAACTTCAGTTGGCTGTACTACAGCGAGCTGAATAAAAGTGAGAAAAAAGTAAATAAGGCTAAGTATCCATATCCAGGTCCTCCCAACCAGCACAGACCACTGTTTTCCCTCATCAGGAGTGTGAGCTGTCTGCACGCTAAAGCTCTAACAACTTTACATGGAAAACACAGCTAGTGTATTTTCTGAGCTGCTGTACATTACAGGGAGCCCAACTAGGTCTGGGATAACCTAGAGCAGTGAGACTGCTGCAGGGAGAAGCTCAAGAGGGAGGGGATGTACGTACACATGCAGCTAGTTCACTTTGTTGTGTACAAAGCATTGTAAAGCAATTATACTCCAATCACAAAGTCCTTAAAAATTTTCATTTAAAAAAAGGACTTCTTTTACACAGGTCACTATGAAAGTCAATTTTGATGATGATAAGTAATAATTACTATGACAAAATTCATACCTTATATATGTTTTGACAATTAAAAATACTCTTCTGCAAATAATTTCATTGGTATGTAAATATACAGAGTTATGGTCAGTGTCTTTAAAAATGTTACTAATTTCTGTTCATGGTTTAAATTACCTTCAGTCATATGAAAATTAGATAAACAAGAATCCATAAAATAATAATGATTATTAGCAAGCTGTAAACAAAATGTCATGATCACACACTTCTTTTCCTTTTTTTTTTAATTGAAGAGAATTGATTATTCCATAAAAAAGAATAGATTGCAGCTTGCCTGTTTCTTTGTCTAGACAAATCAGTTAAATATACATGTGCTGGTTTTAATTAGCATCATGGAAATTAAGCATTCTGTGGCCTGAAATGTTATCGTTCAACAAATAAAAAATACATATTCAGTTAAAAAATACAGTTCAAACAATTACTCTCCATAATGCCGAAACAGACTCTGTGTTTTTCCCTCTACCCTATTTAATCAAAAGTGCACATGAATCAAATTGCTGCTTCATCTTGTGTGTAATAGAAGGCTTCACACAAAGATTTTTCAAGTCAATAAAATCCTCCTTCCTTCCCCACTCACCTTACTTCCTCCCACAAATGTAAATAAACAGTAAATAAGTCTTTTCTTTAGACTTGCATCAGGCATGGTAGGAGATTAAAAGTAAGAAGTTGAAAATACAGTCCAGTACTGACACAAGATTAATCAAGTGTATTTTGGGGTATAATTTTTTTTTAAAAAAGAACTTTACGCAGCCCCACAAGTCAAAAGTTATGGGGAAAGCAGATATGAGGGCTGAAGGCAGAGAGCGTGCACATTAGTGCTACGGAAGCCCTTCTGTAGGGACTGAAGCAAGAAAGATAAGAAACGGAAGTCATCCCTCCACCTCAAGCCTCCCTGAGCATCCCTGAAAGTCCCTGGCCTTTCTGAGAACACAATAACACGCCATCACTGACCTGGACCAACACTACTCCTTCCCTTTCCTTTGCTATCACCCCTTCTCCCTCAGGTTCTAGTCTTGAAGTTATTGCCTTCCTCCATTACGCTCAACTTCCTGCAAGGTGAGTCAAGGGAATAAAGTCAGGGTCTAGTACAGTCCTTTATCCCATTTTTAAGGGAAAAACTCTACTACTGGTTCTATCAACTCCCAAGAGGAATGTGGTACAACCAAAAGGAACGTGGTCTTTGAAACAATGGGTTCAAATTTTAGCTCTACTGTTACTAACAACATGATTGTGGGCAAGTTACTTAAACTCCCTTAGCCTCGGTTTTATAATATGTATAGTGGGGATAAAACTACTTGCTTCTCAGTCTTGGTTTGAAAAGTAAATACAATTTAACACACGTAAAGAAATCTGGCACAGGGTCTGCAAAGAGTAGGAGCTCAAAGGGTATTCATTCATCTCCCAATACGACAGGACCCGTGTTTTCGCCTTTTCCAAATCTTTACAAAGTTCTCATCCCTTTCTCCCTTCCCCTGCTCAGCAAATTCAGCCACAGGAGGATACTCCTTCCTGTCAGGACAGGGCTCTGGGAACAAGTTTTTGTTGAAGTCAACAGAAAGGAAATCATCAGCAGAAGGGCTCATCGACACAGATATCCAGATAACCACCCCCTTGTCCACACCTCTGCCATCTGGAGGAGAAAGCGGTTCTGTGTGTCAATCACAAACGTCACAGGACTCAGCGAACTGGGCCCCTCCACAGTCACTTGGATATTTGTCTCTTCTACATTCATTAAAGCTGCAAATTCAGATAGGGCCTTCAAGGCCACAATGGTGTCCTGTTGTGGGGAAAAAAAGATTTGTGCACATAAGCATATATTAAGGCTTCCAAAGAGTACGTTTCAGTGATGTTTAGGATACCGCTACACACTCATCCACCTTTCCTGGGTGGGGCGCCTAGGTCCACCTTTGAATTTGGTTGACCTGGATACAGGAAAGACTCAGAAAACATCTGCTGACTACAGCTGAAATCCTACTGTACCAGATACCACAGGTGGAAAATGGCTACTAAGACAGGGAACTAATTTATCCTATTTGAATATCAGATATGATGTCTGTATCAAAGATGGAAAAAAATTAAAATTAATAACTTAAGCCTTTAAAGTTACTAAACTTTTAAACTGCCATGTAATTTTATGAAGTCATGAAAAAAGGAACCACATATAGTAAACATATACATATATATAAAACCAGTCAATCCTAAAGGAAATCAACCCTGAACACTCATTGGAAAGACTAATGCAGACACTGAAGCTCCAGTACTCTGGCCAACTGATGTGAAGAGTCAATTCACTGGAAAAGACCCTGATGATGGGAAAGATTAAGGCAAAAGGAAAAGAGGGCGGCAGAGGGTGAGATGGTTGGATGGCATCACCTATTCAATGGACATGAACTTGGGCAAACTTCAGGAGACAGTGAGGGACAGGGAGGCCTAGCATGCTGCAGTCCATGGAATCAAAAAAGAGTCAGACACAACTGAGCAACTGAACAACAACATATACATTTAATTTTGTATATAATTAGTTTTGGGCTTCCCTGGTAGCTCAGCGGGTGAAGAATCCGCCTCACTGCAGGAGACCCTGGTTCAATTCCTGGGTCAGGAAGTTCCCCTAGAGAAGGGATAGGCTACCCACTCCAATATTTTTGGACTTCCCTGGTGGCTCAGATGGTAAATAATCTGCCTGCAAGGAGGGAGACCTGGATTCGATCCCTGGGTTGAGAAGATCCCCTGGAGGAGGGCATGACAACCCACTCCAGTATTCTTGCCTAGAGAATCCCCATTGCTAGAGGAGCTTGGCAGGCTACAGTCCATGGGGTTGCAAAGGGCCAGGTATGACTAAGCTCAGCAGAGCAGAGTTAGTTTTACATATATATAGTTATTTATATAAATAAATAGCTAAAGAAATTGAAAGTGATCATCACTCACCTGGGTAGATGCAAAACCTCCCAAGCTATTTCTCTGCCTGCTTAGCCACCTCATAATCGGAATTCCCTCGGGAACCTGATGCTGCAAGAAACGTGAGAGCAGTGCATAGGCTGCAACTTCAATATCCAGGGAGCTCGGCTGCCAGGATTCAGACAGTCTGGATACCGATGACACCCAGAATTGCAGGCCTCCTGCAGGAGAAAAGTGGTAACAGTCTGGCCAATTATAGAAAAATTACATTTGATATCACTGAACATTCCTACACTGGTCCAAGTTCTCCTTGACTAGCATGAAAATACACATATTTCTATACATGTGTATATCTCTGCCAAGAAAATATATATATAATCACACACACACACAAATAAACATGTCTCTTCTTAAACTTATTAAAATTTATAAATTTTCATCCTTTTCCTATTACTTATATTTGAGGACATTTTGATGAAAATATTTTCCCAAGAGAAGTTCCATATGTCTGGCTCAAGACGAAACAGCTACAAATTTTTTGAAAAAACCCTAGTATATTCCAGACCATCCCCAAATATTTTCGGACACATTGGAAAGAAACTCATTCTGGGAATCTGCCATTAAGCAGCTCTAACATTCTGGGAAACACTCCTTTTTCCATTATCTGAAAGTTAGTGTTATAAATTCAAAATCTAAGACCGCAAGAAAAAAACGAGAGATCGTGGCCAGCTCAACAATCTTCCTAGAGATAGTCCTGTTAGCCTCTGGGAGAAACATCCTACTTAGTACCCACTCCCCCTTCTCTCAAATATTACCTTTTAGATGATGATTACATTTGAGGGGAAGGTAACACAACTACCACTTAGCCAAGCAGAGAAGCAGAAATGTCAAGGACTACTTCAGCCTCTATGCAATAAATCTTCTAGTCCCCAGCACTGCAATAGGTAATGAGGATTTAACCTAAATTACTGCTAACAACTTGGGTTCAATCCCTGGGTTGGGAAGATTCCCCTGGAGGAGGAAACAGCAACCTGCTCCAGTATTCTTGCTCGGGAAATCCCATGGACAGAAGAGCCTGGGAGGGCTACAGTCCATGGGGTCACCAAGAGTCAGACACGACTGAGGACACACGCACTGCTAATAATAACATAATATTTTTTACAGTCTCAGAAGCCTCTACAGCACTTTCCATAATTAGCCTGTTTTGAATTCAAAGAGATTTAAAATCAGTCGACATCACCTAAAATTATTTTTGCCCACCCCATCCCCTTCTACCACACACACACACACACACACACACACACACACATAAACACACACACACACACATAAACACACACACACATCTGGATCCCTGGCTATAGAGGCCATTTGGGAAGTAATAACACGTGTACTTTTTGTCCTATTGTAGCCTACAAGCAGTGCTCATTCCAAAACTGTTAAAAAATCACACACACAGCTTGCTAATGGCATTTCTGATATTTGCATTTTTATTAGCATTTTAATTCACATTTTTGAACACTTGCTACGTGGTAAGCCCTGCACATTATCTCATTTAATCCTCACACCAATCCTAAAAGAAGTGTTATGCCCCTCTGACAGATAGGGAAACTGAAGCTCAGAAAGGTAATAGAACCAGAATTTGAGCCCAGGTCTTTCCAAAAACCATAGCCTTAATGATCACTCAAGGCCACAAAACCAGAAATGGCATCAGACAACTCAAAGGATAACAGACACAAGGCAGAACATGTCTAAAAGAAGGAAACACCCAAGGCACGAAACTCTCTAGAAACCACCTTGGGGAGAGCAGCCGCAGGGTGACCACGTCAACCCACTGTGATTTTTACCTGCATCGCACTTTCACCCTGTTCAGATGTTAAGTGTAATCACCCTCATATCTGGTGTACAAAACTTTCTCATATCATGCACACATTCCACAATGTCCAGGGGTTACACGCTTTACCTTCTTGTTCTGCTCTCCAAGTCAGCATATCCAAAGCTTCCTTGGCTTTAGGGCTCCTCCCAGAAGACAGTGCATAAGCTACAAGTGCCAGGGTGTAATTGTCAGAAATTCCCCTATCGAATTCAGACTCCAAAAAGTTGATAGACTCCTGCACATCAATATTAGGCTGCAAAGGAAAGAATACACGTTTTACTGTTCAACATAACCTGTCACCACATACAAGTTTATAAAAAGTATTTTCAAACATTCATTCAAAAACAATCTCAGTGTCTATTAAGCATCTGACTTTCTCCTAGACAATGGAAATCACCCCTGATCACTGACAATTAAAGATCTGCCATGTATTTTGAAAAAATACCACTTTTCAGGTTCTACAAGCAAATAGGCACCATTCTGTAGAGGGAATAAAACGTAAGAAGTGGTGCTTTTGCCAGTGTTTCTCCCATTGACTATCATGAACTAAGGCAAGGACGTAAAATGTATCCTGAGAAAGATACTTCACATATATGATTTAAGGTGCTGAAGCTCTAAATTGAGAGGAAAGGTTATAACCTACACGCCTAGTACTAGGCTAGGAAAACTGGAGGAGCTTAATATTGAGAAAGGCTGCTTTTGATCATTTGCAGTCGGCAATAAGCAGTAAAAGGCATCAATCACTGAGACAGCTCTGGAGCAAAATTAAGCTCATTCGCACAACTTTCTGGGCACACCCATCCCCACCCAGACATCCATGCCCACTTCACATGCTTTTTAGAGCGTGGGTGTACTTTTTACTGGGGCTTCCCAGGTGGCACTAGTGGTAAAGAACCTGCCTGCCAATACAGGAGACATAAGACATGCAGATTCGAGCCCTGAGTGAGGAGATCCCCTGGAGGAGTGCATACCAATCCACTCCAGTATTCTTGTCTGGAGAATCCCATGGACAGAGAAGCCTAACAGGTTATAATCCACTGGGTCACAAAGAGCCAGACATGAATGAAGCTACTTAGCACACGGCTTGTACTTTGTACTAAATTAGTAGACATTATAATTGCTCCAGGGTAATTTAGAAATAAAAAGATATCCTTACAATCTAAGTTTGCTAGAACACATTCCCAAATTCTGAAGACTTTTCTGTCCTCTAAAAAATTAATTATCATTATCCAATGATAAAATATGTGTTGACTTATCTTACCAATAACAAGAACACTTAATGTTACAAAGCATTTTTAGAATTCTCTTAGCTTACTCAAAAGAGTGAGTTGATATTTTCATTTTCAGCTGTTGGAATGTGTCCACAAATCCAAAGCAAAAGAGTACTCCAATTCAGGACTTCAAACGTGATGGAATATTGCAAAATTCTTTGTTTCCAGACATGTATTTGACCCATCAAGACCTACCTTTCTTGTGATTTCTCACCCATTATTTATTAAAGATTAAATACCTGATACTTTTTATATCCCAGGAGAGAAGTCACAATATAAGCCGTAAGAGTTACAGGACTTTTATTGCCACCTTGAAGCTCACTGTGGATCACTCTTCCTGGCTCCCAAAATTCACCGTTGGATTTCTGATGTCCTTTGAGCCAAGTATATGTTCTGTGTAACACATTCTGATCAATGTCTATGTAAGGATCAGCTTCAAGGAAACATCTTAAAACAAAAGCTGACAACCTTGGTGAAAAGGGAGGGAAAATTACATAAAATACACTTTATAAAGTCGTCCAAATTACACCAAGCAAGAAAACACCAACAATAACACTTTTCCCCCATCAAAAGATTCTCCAAAGGGCCAGTCACTGAAGAAGAAGCAGATGGACAGAGAACCACCAAGGGACAGAAAGCAAACAACTCAGCCAGGCAGTGGGAATAGTTTGCCACAAGTGTGGCAGGAAAATTCCAGGTCAACTCACAAAACAGCAGAGTTGGTAAAGAACCTGGAAATCATCTCATCCCACCTCATTATTTTATAGGCTGAGAATCTGAAACTCAGAGAGGGTTAAATAAATTGTCCAGGTGAATAAATTATTCACCTGTGGACTGTTCTGGGTATTTACCTAGGAAGATCTCATTGCATGTTTGGTTCAACACTAAAGCAATGGATGAAGTATGTTTAATCCACAACCAAACTGTAGTACTTTTAAGTAGAGCAAATGGATATTTCTATCCTACAGGACAGGAATCGGCAAATTACAGCCTGTGGGCCAATACTGTCTGGGCCAAATACAGCCCACCGTCTCCTTATATGTACCTCTTCCCACCTCTATCCTCCACCTAAAACAGTTTTTTTTTTTTTTTAAGGATAAAGGAAAACAGGCTGAAGGGAAGAAGAAAAAACATGCAACTGAGGTTCTATGTAGCTGACAGTGCCTAGCATATTTACTGTCTGATCCTTTAAAGAAAAAGTATGCCAGTCTCTGCTACAGAACACTAAATATTGAGGTGAAAAGAACATCAAGCAATAAAACACTGAAACCTTCCTATTAATGGATCTATATCCTGACTCAGGCCAAAAGAAAATCTGAAGCAGATCTGTTTCATCCTATAAAAGACTTAGTGTGGTAAATATTACTAATATTCAATATGAAGCAGGTCTCTTTAACTTTGGTACGCAGAAGAATTCACTTCCAGGCCCCTATGAAGTTAGGCATGGCCCCAGGACCAGCTCTGATCACGATAAAGTGATAAGAATTCTTATACACAGGCTGAAGCTTTTAATTGCCAGTGCTAGATATCCCAGCCTTCTGTCCCCAGACTGCAGCAAGCCTGGAGGCTCTGGGTGAGACAGGGAGATACTGGCTGAAACAAAGATGCAGAGCCCCCTGGTGACGCACAGAGGAAGTGCAGCACGTGCATAACTGCTAATGGACTACTGAGATTTAGAAGGTTTTACACAGTACACTTTAACTAACTCAACTGATATAATTAGCCTGTCTTTTTCCGAATGTAAACAAAGTTGAAGATAGTTCAAGAAGAGAGTAATCATTCAAAATCAGCCACACAGAGCTTTCATTCTGGAGGAAACTCTGAATGTTCATTATTTGCGCCCCTCAGTGTTTTTTCACACACACACACCCCAAAAAAAAACCTTAAAGAAACAACATTGACTGTATTCAAAATTCATGTATACAAAATTCATGTTGAATTTCCTCTGATTAAAACAAATAAACTGGACTCCCCAAGTGGTCCAGTGGTTAAAACTCTGAGCACCCACTGCAGGGAGTATGGGTTCAATCTCTGGTAGGGGCAACAAGATCCCACATTCCGTGCAGTGAGGCCAATAAATAAACAAATAAATAAAGCATTTTTAAAATGGATCTTTAAAAAAATCTTAAAAGAACTATGTCCCCATATCTTGTATTTCTAACCAATTTTCTTGCCAGCTGCATCATCATCATAAAGTATTTTATTGCTGCTTTTCCCACAAAAAAAAAAAAGGAGAATTTATGGCTTATCTTTTCTAAATAAAAGCATCTGATTTATTAGTGTTTTGAAGCCATATTTGAAAGGGAGAATCTCTTAAATTCAGGCCCTGGAAAATGCAGGCTCCAAGCAGATGCAGAGATTCATCTGTCAACTTCATGGCCATCATGACCTAGTGAGAGTCCACTCCGTGACATGGACTTGTTCCACCAGCAGAAACACTTACCAAGTGCTTCCAGAAGGGTCATCATTCCCGAAAGCACTGAAAGAGCCATCTTCCCTCTGATAGAGCAGTTCTCTCTGGTAGCCTGAAGACAACAAAGCAGATCATCAGTGCAATCAAGCTGCAATGAATGGAAGTTTCTGATCATGACTTCGTATTGAGGAGACATGGGCAGAAAATGGGAAAGAGGACATGAAATCAAAGAGCGTTGAATATTTTCCATATTATGTACTGTGGGGGATTAAGAACATCAGGACTCTCCAAGTAGAATGCACAAATGAAGGACTGAGATAGCCCCAAACTGGAATAAAATCCCAATACCATTACATGGCCAACACTTCTAGCCATTCGAAAGCCGGTAAATTAGGGGCTCTCCTGGTGCTCCACCAGCTAAGACTCTGCACTCCCAGTGCAGAGGGCCCAGGTTCATCTCCTGGTCAGAGAACTAGATCCTACATGCCACAACTAGGACTTGGTTCAGTTCAGTTCAGTCGCTCAGTTGTGTCCGACTCTTTGCGACCCCACGAATTGCACAGTCAAATAAATAAATAAATAATAAAGCAAGTAAATTAAAAAGTGGAGTATTTAAGTCTGGCATTAACTACAATGGTTTCAATGCTTGTATGCTAAGTTGCTTCAGTCATGTCCAACTCTTTGCAACCCCATGGACTGTAGCCCACCAGGCTCCTCTGTCCATGGGACTCTCCAGGCAAGAATACTGGAGTGGGTTGCCATTCACTTCTCCAGGGGATCTTCCCAACCCAGGGACTGAACCCAGGTCTCCCTCATTGCAGGCGGATTCTTTGTTGTCTGAGACACGAGGGAAGCCCAATTTAACACAAAATATTATGATAAGTAAATTATCCAACACTGACTGCCTGTCAGGAACTAGTCAAAGCCCTTTACAGGTATAACTCTGATACTCCCACAACTCTATGATTATCTTACTTTTTAGAGATGAAGACTCAGAATACGTCATGTGCAAGGTCACACATTGGTAGGCACTGAAGCTAGGCACTAGCCAAGGTCAATCTGTTTCCAAAGCCGCTGCTTCCTAGTAATTCACTGAGCTTTTTCTATAATTAATATACGAAAAGTCCTTTCCCACCACCCCTCCCCCCAGGGATGGTAAATTCGTTCTCCGTAAGTCTGTTCCTGCTTTGCAAATAAGTTCGTTTGTATCATTTCTTTTCAGATTCCACATATAAGGGATGTCATATGCTATTTCTCTTTCTCTGTCTGACTGACTTCACCCAGTATAACAACCAACAAGGGCCTACTGCACAGCACTTGGAACTCTGCTCGGTGTTACATGGCAGCCTGGATGGGAGGGGAGTCCAGGGAGGATGGATACATGTATAGGTATGGCTGAGTCTCTCCCCTGTTTTCCTGAAACTATCACAACACTGTTAATCAGCTATACTCTACTAGAAAATAAAAAATTTATATATATATAAAAAGTCCTTTGCACAGTACCTTTTACATGCTCTCAAAAAACAATAGACATTGCTCTCTAACATGGGTGTAGAAAAGGACTTTCTAACCATCCAAATTTAAGAAAAAAAAAATTGATAATAGCGCAAAATTGTTTTAAACTTTCCCATGGCAAAACACTAGAGGCAAAGTTGAAAGACAGATGACAAACTAAAGGGAGGAGAGGAAGGACGGGGAGAAAGGGGAAGGGATGCTCCAGGTCCCTCCAGCACTAGACGAGGTGCTTCTGTGGGAAGATGGACCAACCTGAGGGGAGGACCAAGTGCCTCGCCTGAGTCAAATCAGCAGCAGCTCCCAGGATGGGTTCCTGTGAAACCTTCAGAGAGATAAAATCAGCGCATAGGGAAATTACCCCTCAGGTGGCTGACCTCCAACCATGCCATTAATGTCAACAACTGGCCCAGTTCTTTCTCCAGGAGCAGCCAGCCCAGAGGAGGGGGATGACAGGCAGATAGTCTCCAGGTATGGAGTACATTTCCTGAGCTGGTTTAGGTGAAACTCCAAACCTCCAGCTCTGCCTCTGGGAAAAAGAGGAGGGAACCAGAACCAAGTGGATCTCCGGTGAGGCGTCCTTCCCTGTCTGAAGCCACCCATGCATCATGAGAGAACCCATGGCTACTTGTCCTCCAAGTCATCCAACTCCTTAAGAGAAACAGACAGCTTGCTTGGCTGTAAGCTTTATTGTTAGTATAGTAATTCGGTGTTCCAGGGTAGTCACCTAAATTGGAGACTTTTCATCTCCAGGTGAGAAAGGTAAAAACATGGTTTTCTCCAAAAAGTTTATGAGGAAATAAGAGTATTGCCTTTAAGTTCACAGTTTTATGAAGAGCTCTTGCATTAGAAAGTAATATATATAAACAGAATTAACAGGCGCTTCTAAAATTTAAAATAATGATGCATGAACTGTTGTTTATAAAGAGTCGGACAAGACATATACATTGTGGGTCACGAATTTCCTTTGGAATAGTCATGAATGTAAAATATGTACAATTTATCATAATAAAGGGGAAAGTACCACTCATAGAAGCACATAGAAAAGTAAAGTTCTAAACATAATTTGTCTTAGTTTATCACAAGTGTCACAACTGCATACAAACAAAAGAAGTAAAATCAGCTGTTTGTGGCTGTATCAATATCTTTCTCTGGCCAAAAAAAAAAAAAAAAACTGATTCAAATACTCTCTATACTAAAAGAAAAGTATTCATTATCAACTTCCTTACTCTTTCTGACATGAAACGGACAGTGAGAAATTCACCAACATTCTTTTTTTAGCATCTTCACTATCGCCTCTAGCCATTCTTGTGAAGGCCAAGTGCAGCATCAGAGTTCTGAAACCTATTGTTCCCCGTCTTTCTTTCAACAGAGAAAATACAATGTGTTTTCAACTCAGTTTGGTCTGAGTCCTACTTGAAAAACTGAGCTGTAGGAACTACAATTTAAATATTTGAACAAGTTTTCATTTTATGACTCTATTTTCCTTTTGGACAGTAAAAGATACTTCATTCAATGATGTAGCTGTTATTTCGATAAAAAAAATAAATAAATACAGCGTTAGGTCACAGGGCTCCTGGGCCAAGCATGATTTAAGGAAAACCACGCACTGTTCGCAAATGTATTTAATAATATAATCATGACTTGTGTCAAAGCTATTTTAATCCCTTAAAAAAATTAAAACAACTATGGTATATTTTTTAAAACTTGGGCAAACGTGATAGCAAAAGGAAAAACAGAGTCTCTGAAATGAGGCACTGATCTCATAATGAAAATCATGACACAGAGAAGTTTTTGTCTACTACTTTATAACTAATATGATTTAGTTCATCCTGTGAAAAGATGCATTTTTGAGGAGCTCACTGGAGAAGACTCTAGCGAGTCCCTTGGACTGCAAGGAGATCCAACCAGTCCATCCTAAAGGGTGTTCATTGGAAGTCCTGGGTGTTCATTGGAAGGACTGATACTGAAGCTGAAACTCCAATACTTTGGCCACCTCATGCAAAGAAACGACTCATTTGAAAAGACTCTGATGCTGGGAAAGAATGAAGGCAGGAGGAGAAGGGGACGACAGAGGATGGCTGGATGACATCATCAACTCAGTGGACATGAGTCTGAGCAGACTCCAGGGGACAGTGAAGGACAGGGAGGCCTGGCGCGCTGCACTCCATGGGGTCACAAAGAGTTGCACACGACTGAGCAAATGAACAACAGCTGGACTGATTCCCATCAGCCATTTCGCCAGCTCAAAAGGTAACAGGTTCCAATCTCTAGTCACATTTCCTAGTTCATAAAATCCTGCCAGAGCCAGGTAGACACTGTGGTGTTTAGAAATAACCATGCATCGTGGAAATATCTGAGAGAGCTTCTAGACTCAACCTCCACATTAGGAAGGTCAACCTAAAGCCCAACGAAGTTAATGCTGATACCTTCACCCATTCTTCACGTACTGAGGGGCCCAAATGGTGACCCTGTGGAGGACAGATTCAAGCAGTCCCCACTGTCAGGGAGCTTACCTTCTAGAGCAGGAGACAGTCAGATAACGGAAAAACAAGAACGTTTTAAATAATGTCAAGTGTGATGAAGAATATACTAAGTGGCATAATTTAAGAATATAATGGCATAATTTAAGTCAGAGCTACTAACAGGCCAGGGAAGGCCATTTTGAGGAAAATATCACCTAGATGACCAGAAAGAGCCAGCCTTGGAAAGATGTGGAGGGACAGCACCCCAGGAGAAGGCAGGACAGGTGGAAAGACCCTGCATACCGTGGCCCTGGGAGCACACTAGACAGCCGGGACAGAGCCCTGATGGGGTAGTTGCAGGAGAAGTAAAAGAAGGGTCGGTGTTCACTCAGGGCCTGCAAGCCCAGGCCAGGAATCCGCAGGAGAATTTAAGAAAGTCTCATGATCTTGACATTATCCAAAGGCCCTTTTTATTATAAAATATGCAGAAACTGAATTAAAGGAAGGTGAGCATGTTGGCAAAGAGTGTTATTCAGGAAGCCACCGGAGTAGCTGGGGAGCAACCACGCATCAGAATAAAGCCATCGGCCTGGGATAGGGAGAGTGGAGGAACTTCACACTTGTTCTTAGAGGCGGAACAGGCAGAATTGGCTTGCATCTCCTAGTTTAGATGCAACTGAGTATATGACAGCTGGTAGCTCCTGGGCATTTACTGTATGTGAAAATACTTCATTCAGTCTTCAAAGCAGCCCTGAGAAGTGGGTACTCATTTATCCATATCTTACAGGTGGAGAAACGAGGCTGGGAAACCAGCCCAGAGCCCACCTCCCAGCTCCAGGGCTCTTCATTCTGCCCACACAGCCACTACTGCCCTCTGGCAGCTCTGCGCCCTCTAACAACCAGCAAACGCAATGCAGGGCACCTACCTTGCTGGGGCAGGCCTGGAGGACCAGCACTCCTTTTAGAACAACAACAACAACAAAAAACGGATACTGAGGATTTGTTGTGTTCATTTTTCAGGGCATCTGTCAATACCAATCCACAGCAAAGTGGCTAGGACAGAAACTCAAATTCTTAAGGTGTAAATTATTATTCTTTAATGGGCTTCCCTTGTGGTTCAGCTGGTAAAGAATCTGCATGCAACGTGGGAGACCTGGGTTCAATCCCTGGGTTGGGAAGATTCCCTGGAGAAGGGAAAGGCTACCCACTCCAGTATTCTGGCCTGGGGAATCCCACGGACTATATAGTCCATGGGGTCGCAAAGAGTCGGATATGACTGAGTGACTTTCACTCCAAATGGTTCATGCTAGAAAACTTATTCTGTCTCTTTAAAGCATTGATATTTGATTGGCCAACATTCCAGAAACATATAAAATATGCAATCAGTGGCATTTTCTAAAATATTTCACTTTATTTTATTTGTTGCTGTTCAATCACTAAGTCATGTCCTACTCTCTGTGACCCTATGGACTGCAGCATGCCAGGCTCCTCTGTTCTCTATACTCTCTCAAAGAATGTAATATATCTAAGAATATCTCAAAGAATGCAATATATCAAGTTATAAAGCACCAGTCTAGTGCCTACATACTCTCTACTTGAAACCAGCCAAATCTTGTCTGTAAAAGATGCAGTTATGAAAAGTAGTTTTTACTCCTCTCCTTAACTGTAACTATTATGGCACTATACCAACATCTCACCTGACTTTACTGTGGCATACACTGTGCCAAAGCCTTTGAGTGTGTGGATCACAATAAACTGTGAAAAATTCTGAGAGAGATGGGAATACCAGACCACCTGACCTGCCTCTTGAGAAACCTGTATGCAGGTCAGGAAGCAACAGTTAGAACTGGACATGGAACAACAGACAGGTTCCAAATAGGAAAAGGAGTACGTCAAGGCTGTGTATTGCCACCCTGCTTATTTAACTTATATGCAGAATACCTCATGAGAAATGCTGGGCTGGATGAAGCACAAGCTGGAATCAAGATTGCTAGGAGAAATATCAATAACCTCAGATATGCAGATGACACTACCCTTATGGCAGAACGTGAGGAAGAACTAAAGAGCCTCTTGATGAAAGTGAAAGAGGAGAGTGAAAAAGTTGGTTTAAAGCTTAACATTCAGAAAACTAAGATCATGGCATCCGGTCCCATCACTTCATGGCAAATAGATGGGGAAACANTGTTGTGTTCATTTTTCAGGGCATCTGTCAATACCAATCCACAGCAAAGTGGCTAGGACAGAAACTCAAATTCTTAAGGTGTAAATTATTATTCTTTAATGGGCTTCCCTTGTGGTTCAGCTGGTAAAGAATCTGCATGCAACGTGGGAGACCTGGGTTCAATCCCTGGGTTGGGAAGATTCCCTGGAGAAGGGAAAGGCTACCCACTCCAGTATTCTGGCCTGGGGAATCCCACGGACTATATAGTCCATGGGGTCGCAAAGAGTCGGATATGACTGAGTGACTTTCACTCCAAATGGTTCATGCTAGAAAACTTATTCTGTCTCTTTAAAGCATTGATATTTGATTGGCCAACATTCCAGAAACATATAAAATATGCAATCAGTGGCATTTTCTAAAATATTTCACTTTATTTTATTTGTTGCTGTTCAATCACTAAGTCATGTCCTACTCTCTGTGACCCTATGGACTGCAGCATGCCAGGCTCCTCTGTTCTCTATACTCTCTCAAAGAATGTAATATATCTAAGAATATCTCAAAGAATGCAATATATCAAGTTATAAAGCACCAGTCTAGTGCCTACATACTCTCTACTTGAAACCAGCCAAATCTTGTCTGTAAAAGATGCAGTTATGAAAAGTAGTTTTTACTCCTCTCCTTAACTGTAACTATTATGGCACTATACCAACATCTCACCTGACTTTACTGTGGCATACACTGTGCCAAAGCCTTTGAGTGTGTGGATCACAATAAACTGTGAAAAATTCTGAGAGAGATGGGAATACCAGACCACCTGACCTGCCTCTTGAGAAACCTGTATGCAGGTCAGGAAGCAACAGTTAGAACTGGACATGGAACAACAGACAGGTTCCAAATAGGAAAAGGAGTACGTCAAGGCTGTGTATTGCCACCCTGCTTATTTAACTTATATGCAGAATACCTCATGAGAAATGCTGGGCTGGATGAAGCACAAGCTGGAATCAAGATTGCTAGGAGAAATATCAATAACCTCAGATATGCAGATGACACTACCCTTATGGCAGAACGTGAGGAAGAACTAAAGAGCCTCTTGATGAAAGTGAAAGAGGAGAGTGAAAAAGTTGGTTTAAAGCTTAACATTCAGAAAACTAAGATCATGGCATCCGGTCCCATCACTTCATGGCAAATAGATGGGGAAACAGTGGAAACAGTGTCAGACTTTATCTTTCTGGGCTCCAAAATCACTGCAGATGGAGATTGCAGCCATGAAATTAAAAGACACTTACTCCTTGGAAGGAAAGTTATGACCAATCTAGGCAGCATGTTAAAAAGTAGAGACATTACTTAGTGAACAAAGGTCTGTCTAGTCAAGGCTATAGTTTTTCCAGTGGTCATGTATGGATATAAGAGTTGGACTATAAAGAAAGCTGGGTACCAAAGAACTGATGTTTTTGAACTGTGGTGTTGGAGAAGACTCTTGAGAGTCCCTTGGACGGCAAGGAGATCCAACCAGTCCATCCTAAAGGAGATCAGTCCTGGATGTTCATTGGAAGGACTGATGTTGAAGCTGAAACTTCAATACTTTGGCCACCTGATGCGAAGAGCTGACTCTCATTTGAAAAGACCCTGATGCTGGGAAAGACTGAGGGCAGGAGGAGAAGGGGACGACAGAGGATGAGATGGATGGATGGCATCACCAACTCGGTGGACATGGGTTTGGATGGACTCTGGGAGTCGATGATGGACAGGGAGGCCTGGTGGTGTGCTGTGGTTCATGGGGTCAGAGAGCCAGACATGACTGAGCGATTGAACTGAACTGAACATTATACCAAGAATCCCTGGTATCACTGCTTAAACTTAATTACAAGTTTGAGGCAAGCTTATTAGTGATTTGGCTAACTTTTCCACAGTTAAGAATTAGAAAACTCAGTAAAGACTATTTTAACGTGAGCTTTTCCTCCAAGTTCCCTCATTATGAAGGGACACGTTTATTCTAAACTAACTGCTGTGTAATAATGATAATAACTTACTCTGTTACCCTGTTTCCAATAAGCTTGCCTCTTGGGGAAAAAAAGCAGCTCCTGTATTTATATATTTAAAATATGACTGAATCACCTTAAAAATCAGTGGATTTTATCAAGCAAACACAGTTCATAGATCATGAAGGCCATTCCAGGTAGAGGACATGGAAAGATGCATTACATGAAGATCATAAGTACTTGGAAATCACAGAGGAAATGTCTTAGTATATAAGTACCATTTTTCTTGAAACATTAATAACGTGTGTTTTCTGCATATATGATAGAACATTTGATATTTTTACCATTCTTTTTTAAATAAATTAATAGCTAAACTGAAAGAAACATGGCTGATTCACAAACATATGAAGAAAGGAGAATAATTTTTAAGGGGCAGCTCAGTACTTCCCTGGTAGCTCAGACGGTAAAGCGTCTGTCTACAAGGCGGGAGACCCGGGTTCAATCCTGGGTTGGGAAGATCCCCTGGAGAAGGAAATGGCAATCCACTCCAGTACTATTGCCTGGAAAATCCCATGGACAGAGGAGCCTGGTAGGCTACAGTCCATGGGGTCGCAAAGAGTCAGACAGGACTGAGCAATTTCACTTTCACTTTCTTTCAGTACAGAAAGTATCGATTGCTACATCTTTGAGAATTTCCTAGAGGACTTCAGGACCTGGGCATGAGATGTCATAAATTCCTGCAAAGTATCAGTCGTGTCCAGCTCTTTATGACCTCAGGGATTATGGCCCGCCAGCCTCTTCTGTCCATGGAATTTTCCAGGCCAGAATACTGGAATGGGTTGTCATTTCCTTCTCCAAGGGATCACTGCAGATTCTTTACCATCTGAGCCACCAGGGAAACCTAATGCCTGAAACACCTCGCTCTAATCTGATGGAAACCCTACCACTATCTCCTTCACTGCAGAAGTCAGGTCACATCCAGCCCTGATCCCAGTCCCCAGCCTCCCTAAGTCTGTCCTTCCACGCAGCCCCAGACTTGCACTCAGCCCGTGTTTGCCCACCTAGCCCAGGGGGCACTCAGGAAACTGACTGCAGCTCAGCTTCCTGGATCTAACATCTCACAACTTACTCTGGTCTAACTGATACCCAAGATTCTAACCTCTGGCCTCACTTTCCCTGCAGGGGCCATGGGCCTCCTTTCCTATTTTTTCAGAACTCCCACTGAGACCTCTTGCACGTTGGTCATACTGAAGAGTCTTGGACCAATTCCTGGTCCTCCTCCATCCTCTCCTATTGCTTCCAACAACCTAAGAATGTTGCAAAGTAATGCTATCTCTTGGCATTCTGACCATGGACTTGGGAGCCAGGCCATCCAGTGGAACCATAGGGAAGTTATTTAGCCTCCCATACCTCAGTTTTCTCATCTGCAAAATGGAAGCAATAACAGTCTCCTATCTCCAAGGGCTTTTGTGAAAATTAAATTAAAATATTTGTAAAACAGGGTAAGTTATTATCATTATTACACAGCAGTTAGTTTAGGATAAACATGCCTTCATAATGAGGGAACCTGGAAGAAAAGCTCACATTAAAATGACGTCTTTACTGAGTTTTCTCATTCTTAACTGTGGAAAAGTTAGCCAAATCACTAACAAGCTTGCCTCTATTGGCATTTAACCCATTCATTGTTTTAAAAAAGGTAGGATGGAAAGTGTTCATTCTATTTATAGATTACATTGAACAAGCAGTTTCCTATAATTTTGACCAATTTCCTCATCAGTCTGATGGACAGCAGGTACCCCAAACTGTGCAGAATGATAAACTCAGCCACACAGAAATGTTTCTTCTTGTTTAGTCACTAAATCATGTCCAACTGTTCTGTGACCCCATGGACTGTAGCTCACCAGGCTCTTCTGTGCATGGGATTTCCTAGGCAAGTATACTGGAGTGGGTTGCCATTTCCTTCTCCAGGGCATCTTTCTGACCCAGGGATTAAACCAGCATCTCTTGTATTGGCAGGCGGATTCTCTACCACTGACCCACCTAGATCTTGCTAGAGGTCCCCTAATGGAAGCACAAAGCTGAAACTGTGACTCTGGGTGTCTAGCTTTTAGAGTATCGGGAAAAAGTCAAGTTTACATTGTTAAAAATGCCTCACAACTTTCCATTTTCTCCTAAGTATGGATGTTAAGAGTACGGATTCTGGGGGCAGACAGTGAGTTCAGACTCCCGATCTGCCACTCACCTGCTAAGTGACCTAACAAGTTAGGCAATTTTTCTGTGCCAGATTTTTACAGACTTTTATCTGTAAAAAGAGGAGGACAATAACTATACTGACTGTGACCAGTAAGTAAAATATTATGTAAGGTGCTTAGAACACTGCCTCCCACATTTGTGAGCATCAACCAATGTTAATTATTGTTACTAGCAACTTGTAGACGCAGAGCGTCTGTGTGTCTGCAAATAGCATCAGCCTCCCCAGAGCACCAGGGCAGTTATCATGTTTTCCATGTGGCCAGGAGGGGACCCCATACTCACTCTTCCCTCCTAGTCCCCAGCTACTTGGAATGTTAAAAGCCCCCACCACGTGACGCCACACGTGTTCACTACATACAGACTTTCTCCACTGAACACGGACTTCCCTGGGAGGAAAGGCCTGACTTCCTGCTGCCTCAGCATGGGAACTGACCCTAGTCCCTAAGAGATACTCCAGAAATGTGGAATGACTCAATGAACACTCATTTCTTCAGATTTTTGTTGTTGTTCAGTCACTAAGTCATGTCCACCTCTTTGCGACCCCATGAACTAACTGCAGCACACCAGCCTTGCCTGTCCTTCACCATCAGATTTTTAAGTGACATTAAATTTCCAATCCCTTATGAAAATATAAGCCCCTCCAGGATCAAACTCCTTTAACAAACATCTCAGCAGCAGTCAGTGAGCCTGGAGCTAAGGACAAGCAGTGACAGCTGTTAACATTTCTAGCACATTCCACACCATCTCATGTCACAATCACACAGCAAAGACAAAATCTGTCCATTCTGAAATACAGTCTAGAGTCAACTCTGACCAAAAACAAACCAAAAACAGAAACAAATGCATTAAAAAAAAAAAAAGTGTATTTCTAAAATGCTTACCTTGCCTCATAAAAGAAAGGGCTTTTTCTTTTAAATTCTCAGTCAATTGTTTCTTTTTAGTCAGATAATCCAAAACATAAATATTTGGAGCAAAATTTATCATGTTCTGTTCACCACAGCCATAAGGCATCCGAACCAGGGAGGCCAAGCCATTGATGGAAGAACCAAGAATATCTCCTGAAAGCACAAGATATTTATCAAGGTCAGCAAATCCCCAATAACCACACCGCCTAGTGGCAAAGAGAGCAGGAGGTGCCCAGCATTGAAGCACCATGACTATCTCACTGCCAGGAACACAGCAGAAACTTTACGTCAGGCTTTTAGGAAGATTGGTCAAATACATGATTACACAATGGTACTGAACTTGTAGACTGTGTAACAAACTAGGAGACTTAATTTAGCTCAAAGACACAGCACATATAAGCAAACTGTAAGTTGTGTTTTGCTTCTTTTAATTTCTAACCAAAATGTCAGGATTTGCATTAGGAAATCATCATTCTTATACAGGGAAGTAAAATTTTACTATTAGTATTCTTCACATAAATAGAACTTTATTTTGACTTCCTTACTAATACACCATAAATTCTTGAGAAATGACGTTCTAAGGGCAGGGCTTGTGGTATTTTTCATTGTGCTCTGTTTATCAACAACAAAGTAGAACTAACTGGTATATACGTTTCAGTGAATCTCAGGATCAAAACAGGTTAAAAGTACTTTTCAAAGTTAATAACATAAAGTTAAACAAAACACACTCTTACCCACATTCCTCTACCCACATTCTAACACCATGACTCAAGAAAATAAGTAAAAATTTAGAAATATAAAGGCTGAGTTCTAATTTTGACCTCACTACGGTTGAACTGTATAGAGAAGAACATTCGTCAGTGTGGTTTACTTTAAAAACTTCACCATTCCAAGTCCAAATACCTATTAAAAACTTGCTCCTAGAAAAATGAATCCAGATAAGAGAGGAAGACTTTCATGCAAGTAGGCTGTAGTCATGCTAGAGTACCATGTCTTAAACTTTAGATGTGAACTCAGAGAAGGAAACACCAGTGCAGGTTTTGTTTCTTATTATTACCACTACTGCACATTACGCTTTTAATATTCAAAGGCAACATAAACGTGGACTTTTAATATTCAAAGAAGCAAGCCAATATTCACCAAGTAAAACCCAAATAGGTTTTTTAATAGAAAATAAAAAATCAAACAGGTTTTTTTAAAATAAATACTACATAAAAATAAAACTTGAAAAAAACATTATTTTAAATCAAACTTTAAAATTAAACTTGAGAATAGTCAACAACCACAGGCAGACTCATTCCAACATAAGGAAAGATGGTACACACTCAAAATTCAAGGCTCTTGGGGGGAAGGGATAGTTAGGGAGTTTGGGGATGAACATATCTGAAAGTGAAAGTGAAATCGCTCACTTGTGTCCGACTCTTTGTGACCCCATGGACTGTAGCCTACCAGGCTCCCCCCTCCATGGGATTCTCCAGGCAAGAGTACTGGAATGGGTTGCCATTCCCTTCTCCAGGGGATCTTCCTGACCCAGGGATCGAACCTGGGTCTCCTGCATTCCAGGCAGATGCTTTAACCTCTGAGCCACCTGGGAAGCCCAGAGAGTATGGGGATGAACATATATACACTACTGCTAAGTCACATCAGTCATGTCCAACTCTGTGTGACCCCAGAGACGGCAGCCCACTAGGCTCCCCTGTCTCTGGGATTCTCCCGGCAAGAACACTGGAATAGGTTGCCATTTCCTTCTCCAATGCATGAAAGTGAAAAGTGAAAGTGAAGTTGCTCAGTCGTGTCCAAATCCTAGCGACCCCATGGACTGCAGCCTACCAGGCTCCTCCGTCCACGGGATTTGCCAGGCAAGAGTACAGGAGTGGGCTGCCATTGCCTTCTCCGGATATATACACTCCTTTATGATAAATGGATAACCAACAGGGACCTACTGTATAGCACAGGGAACTCTGCTCAGTGTTATGTGGCAGCCGGGATGGGATGGGAGTTTTGAGGGAGAATGGATGCATGTAGAGTCTGGCTGAGTCCCTTCACTGTTCACCCAAAACGACCACAACATTGTCAACTGGCTATGCAAGAAAGTGAACGTCGCTCATGAGAGAATCCATTCCTAGGCAGGCTGATAAGAAGGCCAGGGTCCCCGAGGAGGAGAAAGGGGTCTGGGGCTCTCGAGGAGGAGAAAGGGGTCTGGGGCTCTCAAGGAGGAGACAGGGATCTGAAATTCTCAAGGCGGAAAGGACAAACATTTTCTCCTATATTCCTTAGTAAGGATTATATAACAGTAATGTATCCTGCTTGAGGACAAGTTTCTCCTTCCTGAAAATCTTCGAAATCTTCTATTATCTTAAAGTGTATATTGCGGGAGTGAGTCTAGTAAGACGTTTACAACCTTGAGACATTCTTTCGATTTACTGTAATAACCAATTAAAAAAGTATTTAACTCCCTTGCTAACACTAGCAAGGGGGGCATGTTCTGTTCCCCTTCCGATGTCTATGTCAGAAGCTTTCCCTGTTCCTTTTCACTTTAATAAAACTCTGCTACACAAAAGCTCTTGAGTGATCAAGCCTGGTCCCTGGTCTCGAAGTTAAATCTTCTTCGGAGATGCCAAATCCGACACCGTTCACCGTAAGCTATCACTCGGTCATGTCTGACTCTTTCCAACACCATGGACTGTACAGTCTATGGAATTCTCCAGGCCAGAATACTGGAGTGGTAGCCTTTACCCCAATACAAAATAAAAAGTTTAAGAAGAAAAAACTTCAAGGCTCTTCCCTCTGTATGTGTGCACACACGCCATACCGTCTCCCAGCACCCCACCACTGTGGGAGGTGCTTAAGCAGAATGTATTCTCCTCAGCAGAGAGTTTGTTTCTTTTTAAGAATTATATCTAAGTCTCCCAAAAAGCCCTCTCTAGAGGGACTGATTGTTTGGAAAAATAATAAAAAGCACTACACCTGCAGGTGAGATTCAAAAGAACCTCTGAAAAAGTGCCTTAGGTCTTGACACCTCAAAAACCTAGAAAATTATTTAGATGTCATTTCCAATACCTGAGCTACCTGATGCAAAGAGCCGACTCATTGGAAAAGACCCTGATGCTGGGAAAGATTAAGGGCAGGAGGAGAAGGGGGCAACAGAGGATGAGATGGTTGGATAGCATCATCAACTCAAGTTTGAGCAAACTCCAGGAGATAGTGAAGGACAAGGAAGTCTGGCGTGCTGCAGTCCATGAGGTCACAAAGTCGCACACGACTGAGCGACTGAACAACAACAAAATCTAAACATTTCTTTCAGTTATTTGTAAAGCACAACTATACAAATAAGCCATTTCTGTGGAAGTTCTAATAGTTGAAAGTCCTTTGGGGTTACCAAGGCAACTAGGAGAAGGTGACCAAATCAGTGGGTAGCTTCCAACGGTAAAGGCTACTTGTGTTCTGCACAGAGAACCGCTTGTGGCAGTGGTCCTCAACTTCCGGTTGTCAGAAGCACTAGCAGAACCTTTTCAAAACATGCATGCCCTAGCCATAGCCCAAGGGAGTCTCATTGAGTAGACTGGGAGTGGAACCTGGATATTTGCGTATTTTCAAAGCTCCAGAGAAGGCTGTGATAATCACCAGTGACTGAGAACCACAGAGGCAGAACAACTCCTCCCTTTAGCCACACAATACTGTGGCCTGGCTACTCAAACAGCGGACTGCACACCAGAAACAGCAGCAACACTTGGGAACCTGTTAGAAATGCAGAATCCAGGGCTCACCCCATGCCTACTGAGCCAGAATCTGCCTTCACACAGAGTCCCCAGAAGATTCATGTGTGCCTTGAAGACTGAGAAGAACTGGTCCAGAACACACTTCTTACTTGCCTTTCTACTGTAATCAGTGGTTGGCAGCAACTAAAACTTTTTACAACTCCTTCTTATTTAATTAGGATTAAATAAGAAAATATGCCTAAAAAAGACCTACTGTATAGTACGGGGAACTACATTCAATGTCTTGTAATAAACTATAATGGAACAGGATCTGAAAAAAATATATATATATACATATGTATAACTGAATCACTATACTGTTCCCCCAAAACACGGTCAATCAACTGTACTTCAATTTAAATAATTTATTTAAAAAGAAAATGCATGCACAAATAAATGAGAAATGTGTATTACCATGTACAAATAAACCAGTAGTGATGGGGATATACTCTGCTCTTACCAATTGCAGTGATCTGAACCCTCTCACTGCCACTCACTGTGTGAGGAGGAAAGGAGAAACTCAGTGTTTTCCAGGTAGTTTGTAGCGTGCTGCCAGTCAAATCTAGCAAGATGGATTGTGAATACGACTTTTCTATTCCTTCAGCCTGTTGATAAAAAAATAACACAATTAACATGGTCTCTATTCCTCTGTTTAGAGAAAACTATCGGCAGATAATGGAGAAGGTGATGGCACCCTGCTCCAGCACTCTTGCCTGGAAAATCCCATGGACAGAGGAGCCTGGTGGGCTGCGGTCCATGGGGTCGCTAGGAGTCAGGCACCACTGAGCGACTTCACTTTCACTTTTCACTTTCATGCACTGAAGAAGGAAATGGCAATCCACTCCAGTGTTCTTGCCTGGAGAATCCCAGGGACGGGGGAGCCTGGTGGGCTGCCGTGTATGGGGCTGCACGGAGTTGGACACGACTGAAGCGACTTAGCAGCAGCAGCAGCAGCATAGGCAGATAATGAGTTAATCATCTGGCCTGTGTATGGTTAGATAAGTATCTACAAGGTCTTGATTCTTGGTTCAAACCCGTTAATAAATGTTTACTTTCTCTTTAAATTAGAGAAAATAGTTCACAGAATGGCAATGGAAATGATAAAGGAGAAGATGAAAAGGGAATGAGAAACCCTCTGAAACAGGTCCCTTTATAACTCAAAGACAGAGATTAAATACCTTGTCCAAAGGCACCGTTGACAGAGCTGGGATGAAACCCAGGGCTGCCTCCCTCCAGAACACATGTGCTGATCCACTATGCTGAGTTGCCTTTTCGTGCATCCTGTCTTCTCCGGAAAAAACCTACGAAACCTATTCTACCTATACTGAGGAATTCCAAAATTCAAAATCTATATATCAACTTGGCACAATTTAACAGGATTCCAATGTCACACAGAGTGTAAATATAACCTGCTTTAAAATCATACTATAAATGTGAATAAGACATTGGCAATTACCTCCAATTGCATGATATATTTTTACATTTAGATGAGAAAAACATTAGGCATTCCTGGAGGGTGGAGAAGATGTCCTACTAGGTCCTGAAACCAAATTTAACCATGAGAAAAACCATCTTCTGCTTCCTTTTCAATTATGTATTTCCATTTCATTTTAGACTTCAAGTATTTACCTTCACTAAAATCCTCTGGGTGACGGCATCAGAAGCAGCAGGTGAAATAGCTGTGACCGTGATGGGCACTTCCCCCAGACGTGTTGGCCTGACCGGGAAAAGAACAGTTGCCCCATCCTCACTGGGAACCAGAATGGTCTGTTGGTGTCCCGTGGCATTTATTTCATTGGAAGGCATTAGAATATCAAATGCATCACTTTTCTCAATGATTACCTTAACCTGAAAGAAAAAAAAAATCATCAAAGGTTCTGTATAATAAATTGCTCCTCAGTAAAATGCTGCTTTGTGCATACATGCTAAGTCACTTCAGTCAACTCTTTGCGATCGATCCTATGGACTGCAGCCCAACCAGGTTCCTCTGTCCACGGGATTCTGCAGGCAAGAATACTGGAGTGGGTTGCCATACCCTTTTAAGTGCAGTTAAATCTGTGAGGCCCAAGACTAGAGAAAAACGAGAAAGGTTCAGCCAAGAAGAGCATGTAGAGGTAACAGGAAAAACCTAGTGCTTTCCCACGCTTTTTCCACCTACCTCAAGACAAGTGGGGAAATGGCCTTCTTCAAGGCTAACACTAAACTCCCACTAACGTTAAGTTCTCTCATTTTCTGAGAGCTGGGTTATTTCATGGCATGGTACTAGCACCAGCCTGACTCAGCTGTGTCATCCTGGGACACTAGTCCCACGAGAAAAACCTGAGGCAAACAGGATGAAATGCTATTACACTCACTGAGAATCTCTGCTAAAATTATTCCAAGAAAAGTATGACTCAGACACTAGTCCTGAAGCACATGTTGGCTGTAAACTTTCGTAGAGTACATCAAAGTTGCCAGGCTCATCAAGAAGAGCATTTCTCTGGATCTTGGACTTTACAAATTGTTTTTCCCACTTATTTTCTCATCTGTTTCTCAAAATATGTCTAATCTAACAGATGAGTAAACTGCAATTAAGTTACTTGTCGTTAAGTAGGCAAGCTGGATACCGAATCTGGGCCTTCTGACTCCAGATCTTTTGCCCTTTACACTATAAAGAGAAAATTAGAAAACAAGAACCATTTATTCTCTAGACATAGTGCTTAAAGAGATGACGGTAGTGAGGTTAATTACAATCCCTAGTCTGGGGGTCGGGGTGGTGTGGGAATCATTTCATTAGCACCACTATGGGCACAGTACAAACAGTGGGCCTACCCCTGCCTTACAGGGAACTGATTGGCTGAGGGGACACCAGACCATGACTCAAAAATCAAAGCCTTGGAAACAGAATATATTAACACAGGGAGCTCAACCCAGTGCCCTGTGATAACCTAGAGGGGTGGGATGGTGGGGGGTGGGGAGAGTCCAAGAGAGAGGGGACATATGTATACCTATGGCTGATTCATGTTGATGTACGGCAGAAACCAACACTACATTGTAAAGCAATTATCCTCCATTTAAAAATAGATTTAAAAAAAAAAAAAAA